>SNQJ01S0219048.1:0-11903 GCA_010110895.2 Picea sitchensis
CTCCTCAGAAGAAATCTTCCAATTGGATGAATCTGTGGAAATACTTCCACCAAATTTACTTTTCTTGGAATTATGATTTCTCCTCTTGGAACAACTCTTTCCTATATCATTATGGGACAATCCATGATTTTGGGCATCTGAAGGGGTTCTCAACCTCTCTGATTTCTACATTTTTTCATTACTAGGACCTTGTTACAAATGCTTATATATTTCAAAAAAGCTCTACAATAGAATTGCATTCAACTCTTCCTATTTATTCTAAGCTCTCATGAGCCTCTCATTGTCTTCCTTTATACTTCTTACAATAGCTATCGAATCTAGAGGTGTTTCTCTAGCCCTCTGACCGTCAAAATCCTCATCTCGTAAATGTGATGTGTCTTCCATGTTATTTTGCACCATTCACTTCCACTATCCTATGTACGAAAAACATTGTTAGCCATTACATAAATCAATATCATAGCATGCATTCTTGTAAAATAACAAGTGTTCTTAAAAAATATTAAGCGGCCTTGGCAACCCATACAAGCATAGAGTTTGAACTCTGCTATGATACCACTCTATAACACACCTGACCCCCTAAACACCAATTAGGATGGTGGGATTTACTTATTTCCTTTCTTTTTCTCAAGACATGCTATCGGGTTCATAAGTCTCTTGTGTAAATACTTCTCTTATCACAATTGATACTGTATTATATCTTAATAATCCTTAGAAGGGATCCTTATTAGATTTTACTAAGGTGACTAGGTTCCTAACTCCCCCAAACGGATGGTCAAGATTATTCATTTCCATCAGATTAATATTTTGTGGTAATTCAGACTCATTCCAATCAAAATTCTCAATTGCGAGGGTTAACATCCTCTCCAATGGCATCAATCTGAAGGATAGTACTAACATATCCAACAGTTCTCGGTCTCAGGGTTCAATGACTACGATTTAATTGGCACCTCGATTGACTCGATGGTTACTCTCTATTCTAGACTCATTTTACTTGCTAACAAATGGGCACACAACATCTATGACTGAGATTGAATCTCTCCCACTCACCAATCAATGTTCCTCTTCCATTCTCAAATCTCCTCCCCATCGGAGCATCTCCACTCTGGTACTCCGGACCACTCCGACCACACACACTCTGATAGATCAAATGGTACATATCCATTCATATGGAAAACACTGTGCACTTCATGGTTTAAAAATGTTCACCAAATAAGATTCTTGAACCCTCCTCCTCGGAGTGATTCACATGAAATCCAATGATCAAGATCCCACTAGAAAACTCTCATTATATGAATATATATTGGACTCCTAATTCACCATACTTCCCCACAACCTTTCTTCTAGGCCTCCAATGGTATTCACTCTGAAGGACTCATGGATCATATCAATGGTCCAGAACTTTCTAATACACTCTCTGATAGATCAACCTTGTACTAGTTCATTCTCAAAACTATGTCCTCTAACAACGTTCAATATCCTTCTACTAAACTGTTCCAATAGTTGTGGATCCTTCTGGATTAAAACTTTGGTTCTCTTCTATTGACATCCCAGAATGACCCATTCAATCAATTGAGGAAAAACTCTCGGTGACAGGTCCCAACTAGACCCTCTCTCATTTGGGATAGTGTTTCTGACCAGATTTTGGCCTGGTTACCAACTAACTATAGTACTAACAAAAATATAACTAAATACTAACTAAATTATGAATTTTAGAACTTAAGGTTCTCAGATGAATTAAAAAAAATAATGAGAAAAAGAAAAGAAACGCAACTAAATGACCTTAAACACAGAGGTACGACCAGTAATATAAGATGTAATTTAAGACTAAATGTATTTAATATAACATATCATGATCATGAGAAAAATAACAGAATAAATGAATACAGTGAAAGATGTATATTGCTTTATTAGAATAAGTTAATAAAACAAGTTATACAAATATTTGATAGCATAATTTGTATGAACCAAAGAATTGAGAAATTTAATGCAATCACACTATTGTTGTACTCATCCTGAGAAATCATGATAACTATAAAATGCAAATATTAATTTTGAATTAATTCGTCAACTAACCTTCACATGTTACAAATCGAAAAATACATCAACAGAAAAATCTCATTAACACATATCAATACCATAATCTTCAAATTCAGAATGTCTCTTGGATTCAAAAAGTAACTTTCAGTAACAATATTGTCCTGCTAAGTTCCAAGGCCAAAATCCCTTTCAAATGGACAAAGCTCCCTTTATATATTGAGGGGCCTCCCTTTACAATCGTTTTTCATGATGATTATAGAAATTTGAGTCGTTTCACAAAAAGTACTCTTCATTTTCCAACAAACATTACAGTATCAGGAGAAAACAACATCTGGAAAGAAAATGGAAAATTTAGCAATCATGACATAGTCTGCTCTTGTATTCGTCTTGGTGTTCCTTCCAAGCAGAGTAGTCGTTAAAAATGATCTCAAGATTTCTCGATTGCAATCTCTCTAAGACTGATTCTCCATTACAAAATTTTGCGACCACTTATTTTTGTAACCTCTCAACCATGGCGTTTACAAAGGATCGAATCTTCTGGGTAAGCTGAGTAGGAAATAATAGATGTTCATCAATTGATTTTTCATCAAAAAACATCAAATCTTGAATGCTTGTCTTACTATCCTTCTTTAAATCTTCCACTTCAATCGCCCTGGTGCTGATAGAAGTCATTTCTTCTATTGATTGAAATGGATGTATCCTTGCCTCTGTTACGATATCATTAGCATATTTACATAGTTGTGCACATGTGTCAACAACCACCCCTTGGGTGGAACAAACACTCCCAAAGAGAGGTTTCCTGGTGTCAAACAACATTCGGTACCTGAGTCTTTCTATTTTCAAATAAACTGGTCGAGAGGTAGGTATAGGTTGTAGCATGTCTTTCCATTTTACCATCTCCTCAAAATCCTCACTAACTTCTTGATACCTTCCTTGAGTCTCAATCAGAGTAATATGCATATTTAATTTTTCTTGTCGCTCTACTCATATATAGATCAATAGACCAAGGAGATCATTATTTACCTTAGCTAGATCTTTTTTGAAAGCCGACACTTAAGCCTTGATGGATTCCATGGTACCTATTGAGGTGTTAGT
This sequence comes from Picea sitchensis, assembly GCA_010110895.2. NCBI lineage: Eukaryota > Viridiplantae > Streptophyta > Pinopsida > Pinales > Pinaceae > Picea > Picea sitchensis. The sequence goes on from SNQJ01S0219048.1 coordinate 3,133, forward strand.
CTTTTCTTGAGCAACACTAAGTTTATGTTTTACAAATTCCAAATCCTCCCTCTGGGTGTCCCATAGGATTTTTATTCTCTTTTCAAACTCTTCATTCATGTTGTCTCTTTTGCTTGTAGGGAACCACTTATCTTTCCTTATTTTAGGCTTTCAGTTGGGCTCACAGCTTCCTAGACATCTATGTTGAATTTGTATCTTACGTCCTTCAGTTCTATTTTGAGCTCTATTTCCCGGGTCCTGGCAGCATTCAAGGAATTAGTTACCTCTAAAATAGAGGAGGAATTTAGTCCTGCAAAATTGTTGAGCACTGAATCCGCTTGAACTGCATTCTCCTCGGTATCAGGGCCAACATTTCATTCCAAAATCATTTCTTCATGAGACTTTGATTTGGATTCCTCTCCTCTTTTTCTTTTCTAAGATCTCTTCTTGATAAATCTAATTCTATTGTCAAAATATTAGCCTCCAATGGCGACTACAGATCCTTTAAGATTTAGAGCCTGAGAAGAAAGGGAGGAATCCCCTAGTATGGAGATTATGGGGGTATACTCTAGAGGAGGTATATTCATGATGCCTAGGGTGCTCGTTGACGAGGTGCCTGGGCCCTATTTTATATTTTGTTTCGTAATCTCATCAACTTTCCTCTTTGCTTCAGCTTCTTCGGCCAATCACTTCACCTATGCCTCTTCAACCATTTTTTTGTCTTATGCTTCATAAACTATCCTCTTGGCCTCCTCGTCCTCTACTAAATTTTTAGCTTCCTCTTCTTTCTTCTTCTTCAGAGCGTCCTGATGTTTCGTGTGTTCATGTTCTATTCTGATATTTTCCTCAGCTTGTCTTCTCTAAAAGTACTTCTCTTCCTGGAGGATTTTCTGCTCAAGTTGTTCCTCCTTTTTGGTCTTCTCCTATTCTTTGGCACTTCTAGTATCTTTCTCTTGCTGACACAACTTCTAGAATTGGGCCCAAGTTTCCATATTGAACTCTTCTTGTTCGAGATCAAGTTCTCTCTTTACAGCATCATGGGGTAGATGGTGTAGGACCTCATCATACGAGAGTACTCCTTTAAACTTATCCTCCTCAAAACACACAATGTGAATACTTGGATGAGTGAGTCTAACAAACGTGATGTGACTAATAGCCAGTTCATGAGGATCGTGGCCTTTGGTTTCACCTAAGCATAGGATTTAGTCATATAAGGTCTCAACTTCCTTCCTCGTGTGTTGAGCATTGGATATGGAAAAACTATTAATGTGGAGAAGGAATATTGGCCATAGTATTTTACTATTGGTTTGCAAAAATAGGGTGACCCAGGACCCCATTGTTTGATATGATATTTATCTTATCAGCAATCGGTCTGGGATGAAATAATATAAGATATGTGGGGCCTCGATGGTCCCGTAAACCCTGATGAATGAATAATACTTGTAGAAAAACCAAATGGTCACTCCTTTCATCCCATTTCTAGCCTCAAAGGATATCCTGTCTCTGGGGAAGCCGAAAAGGACTGGGATATTTTTAGCATGTAGGAAAATGTTAAAGGCCAAGATGTCCACCCATTTAAATATCTTCCATGTCTTAATGATGGTGTGTGATAATGGAATCCACTCAATTTGGAATTGTGTACTCTTATCTTCTCCATATAATTGGGAGAGCATGGTCTTCAATATCTTGTATGGGGTTTTAAGACTATGGGTGGGGACCAGTTTTTGTCCTTGTTTAAGAGTCTCATCCTCATCCTCCCGCCAGTTTTTCATCTATGGTCCTTTTCTTACATGGGTGAACCATTTTAGGAAAGGTTCATTCAGTGAGCCAATAGGAGTGGGAAGGTGGCACCTGGAGCCAATATCCTATGGTCTGAGAGAAACCACTAGTTCTCATTTTTTTTCTCATGATGAGCGTTGTGGAAGCGTAAAAAAAAATTAGGCACCACTGGGTTGCCTCGTTATATGGGAATAGTTGTGGCCTGGTGGCTACTCCGTGAATCCTACTTTTTAGGATATTCTGGTATACCTATAAGACTTCGTTGTCTTCAGGAAACTCTATGGATTCAAAAATCCTGTGGATCTCTTCAAATTCAAGTTTGTGGTCCCCGCCAGTATGAGGAATTGTATCAGTCACCATAGTTTAGACTAGTTGGGACGATGATTCATGGCATGCGGGACCCTGGAAGTAAACCGAACTCCTAGGTATTTGGGATTCTGGCTCGCCATGATGAATAACCAGATTAGCATGCAATAACATGTTTAAACGACATATAATATTATATTACGTATAAAGAATTAACTGAAAAAATAATGAAAAAATGGTTAAACGATAGAAAACCAAAGGTTAACGGTAAGTAAGGAGTTCAAGTAACAAAGATAGAAATATCAGTGAGTGAGGGAGTCCATATGAAAATAAAAGTTCATGGACTGAGTTTCGAAAGCTTACAGTGCAAGATATGTCCTGAAATATTGTTTTTATAACTCATAATGCACATTTAATTAGAACAGGTATTCCATAACTCAAGTGTGTACGAGGATCTTTCCAAATCTGATCTTAACTTTTCTCGTTAATGCACGTCATTTCCAAAATTAAATCTTATTAAGTGGGTTAGGCACATTGATTAAAAAATTGGGGGGAGCGTTAAACCACACCCTCGAATAAGACCGTCATCGGGATTGATCTTTCAAAGTATGAAAGATCGAGATTTTTTTTTTTTGAATTCCGACGGGAAAAGTATCGAATGTATATTCCCTAACACATGGGCCAATGTGCCAGAACAACATGTCATCCAATGAATAGTAATATGGAATAAGGTGGGACCCGTCGAGATATTGACATCAGGGTAAATCATGATGAGTGCAGAATTAAAACCTGAGGGAAAGGAATCGATGGAATATTTGTTGCTTAGAAAGCCACACTAAACTGTGTGTTTTACCAAATTTCGGGGTTTGGCTATTGGGTTTTGAAAGATATGGAAAGTTTAAACTCTGATGAGAAAGGTATCAAAGAATATTCTTTCGGCTTAGGGAAACTTTTGGGATACGCATGAGAAGGGTCAAAAAGGCCATCGAATTTTTCTTTTTGGAATGCAATGAGATGATGTTTAAAAGGGGTCCCGAGGAGGATGGTATCAAAGGTAATATTCCTTCGATACCCCAGAAACACGATTATATTCCGCAAGTGATAAAGACAGTTTATTTAAGAAAGGAATAAAATGAGGCAAACAACAGTCCAATATTTGGATGTCACTTGGGCAAGTGGTCACTTGATAGGTTAGCACGAACCTTGGGGCACTGTGCAAGAAAGTAGGTGTTGAGCACTCAACACACCCTAAAATATTTCATGAAATTTTGTCTCTTTTGGGTACCACTTGCTTTCTTTTGTTTTGATTTCTGAATTGATTCCACTATGGAGGGATTGCTTATTTTGTTTTCATGTCTCTTCATAGATTAAATTGGATTTTTGTGAACCTCTCAATGCAAAACCTTTGTGTCTAAAAAGAACTTGGCATTTTAACTAAGAATATGCAGCGAAATTTGTGACCCGAACGCTTATGTTCAAAGATCGGAAAATTTTGAACAAGTTGAAATGACTTCATAGTAACAATAATTGCCGATCGTCGATGTATCATCAACATTGGTAAAAGCGAAGTAGATGTGCTCTAGTTGTTCGCAAAGACGATTCAGAAGGTGGTCGATTTCTCATCGGCGTCAACAAAATACAAGAGAGATAAACATTGACATGGGCCATGATGAACCTTTGATAGATTATTAATGATGCGTTTTATCGAGGATTGGTGAAATTCCAAAAGGTTAAATCATTGAAAATTTTCGCATTTACACATCATCGATCACCGATCCCTAATGCATTTTCGGCATCGGCAATTTTCGAGGAGGGTAATTCAGGAACACTTGTTTAAACTTATCGTCGATCACTGATACTTAATACTTTTTGGCATCAAAAGGGTAGGACCTATTGTTAAAACGATTAACTAATTAAAAGTCCATGATTCTAAATAACACAATTAAACAAAGATGCCAATTTCAAGTGTCACTTGTCTTTGTCACGTAAGCATTTTGTATGGTCTAATTTCATCCTGGGTCACCTTAGGTTTCCCTGTGTCCTAGTCACACTTCCAAGTCAACATTTCCACATCAGCATTGTACGGAAAGATGGGTCGGCATCATATTTTTTCTGAGAGATATCAAAGAACATTGTCTAAATAAAAGCGTCGACTCCTGATTCACCCGTTAATTTAGTGGAATGAAGGGACATTTTCAGCACACAATAAGATCAGATACTGTCATTTAATATGCTAGTTAATGTTTTTATCCACATATGTCGCTACCCTGTGCGATGATTGAACAATGGGAATTTGAAATCGTTGATAGACCACATTATATCCTGCGCCCGCGCCACTAACCTATGACTGCATTTAATCTTGAACATAATGAAGATCTAGAGATAGATTTTGTAGAACCGCACACATACCCCGAATTGAATAACTGATGCGACAAGGTAAGTATTATCTCTGTTTAAATCACTAAGAAAGATTCGAACACCTCCATTCTACACACAAGTTTCCCATTTCCATAGAAGCTGAAGAAGCGAAGAGAGTGTCTCAAGAGTTGTGCTTGATTCTCAGACTTTCAAAAAACTAGGTTAAGTTAGCACAAAGAAGAGGTATGTGTTAATTTTATCAGTTCAATGGTCATGATTTTTTATGTATCAGTATCCTATCTGCAACATGATTTCTAATGTTGTTCTAACTACAGGTAAAATGCCTCCAAGGAATCCAACAACCAGACGCTCATCGAGGGCACTGAAATTAAAGGAAGCAAATATAGGTGAAGGATCTTCTCCCGACGCGATGAGGTAGTTGGAATTTTCTCACAGAATGGAGTTGGTCATCAAAACATCGACCAAGAAGGCATTTATTCAATCTCCCACTTTTGGAAATACAAAAGAAACCACTGGATCAAAAATAATGTTCCCACAGTGGGGAGATTTATTCAAAAAAATCAACCTGGAAGATTACCTGAATTTTATCCCACACAACGACCCAGATGTAAGGGCACTCGACGACCAGGTTTTCCCGAATATCCGGCGGTCGTGCTTGCATCTGATAGCCTTTCTAACTCCAATATTTCCCTACATCGAGACCTTGAGTTGGATAATTGATCACACATACGCGTAGGAGTTCCTGATCAATGATGATAATGCAGGATGTGTTGGATTTTTTCTCCCAACAGAGGTCCAAAAGTACTACAAAATTAGGGACTAGAGGAGCGGTTGAACACAGACTTCATGGTGAATTTATATGAATTCCATGACATCAGTCGATTAATGGCTTCCTTGTGGAAGGAATATAATAAATTTAAAAACCGGAGAAACGGCTGGTATGGGACAGTGAATCTGAGGGAGACATATATCTACTTGATGTCTCTAATCTGGCGATTATACAGAGAAAAATATTACGCCAAGTTCTCAGAGGTGTGGATGCCCCTAGCATACACTGTGGTGATTTCTAGGAGTAGCTTCAACTGGGGATAAATTATCTCCAAGCAATTGATCACCAGTATACTGTAGGCCCAGTCGCCAAAGGAAGGAGAAGCACCCACTTTTCACATGGCCTCGTATCTACTAGATGTAATCAACATGAGGAATGTCTTCTCCAGTATGAATTTGAGTTGGCATGTCGCAGAGCTTCCTTTACGTGTCTACTTCAACATCCTATGGGAAAACAGGTACAAGAAGTCTTATTCCCTTATTTGCAATGAATTCATCACCCGTATTTATTTCATTATATTTAAAAAGGAATGCCCAAGGTTGTTTATGGCGACCAAGAAAATGATTTTGAAAGTAGGCCACTGGTACCTAGATGAGATATCAGGGTGTTTGGGGCCATTGAAGCACCACATTTTCTCCCTTCTCATGTCCCATACTATCTCGGTTTAGGAGAAATTTGTTACTGGATTATCCTATAGAGCTACAACACCACTTTAGTTAAGGACAAGAAACAAGCATTCATACCCTACGGTTTCCATGTAGGGTTTTATATAGTGAAGGAAACTGCTCAAGATAAACAAGAGGGTTTGAGTCAGCTGGAATACAGGTTCCTAACAAGCCGGTTTCGCAAGCATGACCCTAAATTCCTAGTTCTCCAACACACTTCACAAGTCTCTTCCTATTGGTCATACGCGCATGACAAGTTTGAAGATGATATTTTTACAGAATATTCTCAGGACTGGGAGGAGGTATTACAGAGAAAATATAAACCAAACATGTATAGGTTCAAAGCTATGAGTATGGATGAGTAGGTCAAAACAATAGAACAGTTGGATCAAGAATCTCTCAGGGTTAGAGATGAAATCGAAGCAGCAGAAACCACAGAGGCACATAGGAGATGGTTTTTTTTACTAGAAGTATCCCAAAGAATCATCGACCAGCTAGAGAATGATCCTCAACTAATATAAATGAAGAGGATCACCATGTTCGACCCAATCACAATCAGAGAAGAGATAAATGGCTTAGATTCAATACAACTGGAGGAAACCACCTGTCTGGAAAACCCTAGAGTTTCATCACCACAGGATATATCATCGGTGACCATTCCAACCGAGTATGAGAGTCCAAGAACACCAAGTGAAATGGGTGTGCCAAATCCCCTATTTGATCTAATAACCATCTATGATGGTGAAGAGAGTTCAAAGGTATCACTTGTAACTCTGATACCAATTACAGAGGAGAAAGAAATGGGGGGAACATCTTCTCCAAGTCTTGATGCATCAATTTCAAACCCTCCGCAGGGCGACCATGAGACTGAAAGTGTCTTAGACACTAATTTTCTTTACCTATTGGGGACCCCAAAACACATCTCTAGGGATGAGCTAGGTTTAGGTGGAAAAAAAGAGGAAGTGCAACAACCAGAGATCAACACCTCAACATTCGATCACCAAGTAAGTACCGAACTTATCACTAACTCTTCAATTTTGGCTGATACCTCACCATCCAATGAACACCAGATGGAGGTCAACCCATTGGAACATATGAAAGAAGTACAAGAACCAATCCTAGAACAAATACATATAGTAGGGAGCTTTGGAAACACTCTAACCTAGGGAGAAAAATAAATCCCTGAGCCTGTTGATGAGGTCATTGATATACATGAAATTTCCTATGCCAAGAAGAGGAAAGATACCATGAGGAGGACCACCAAGAAAAGAAGGTGCAAGCTGGATAGATCAATTATCATCACCTCGAAGGATAATTTTCTTATCACATAACACGTGAAGACATCTGAGCTCATAGACACAGGGATGGCTATCACTGATGCCATGTTGGCTCGAGCGAAGCGAGATGAAAAGGAGCTAGTCATTGCACTTAAGGAACTAGACCCTCTACAACATTTGGAAAAATACTACCAAGACTCAATGCAGGCCACAGTATTTTTGAAGAGTGAATTCCAAGATGCATATGCAAATTTCACAAGTGAAAGACATATTTTCACTACATGTGTAGTCAATTATCAAGAAGATGCCCTTACGGCACTCGCAACCTACAAGGGCATGGAGAGATTGTAAGAAAAATCATACCAAGATGTAGAACGAATTGACTACATCAGCATAGTGTAGAAGGGAGGAGACGCAGAGGAGCATGGTATTCGAGTGCTAATGGATAGAAACATCACCCAGATCAGGAAATCAACAAAACATTGGGTTATTATGGCCCAGAAACCGCAGCGAGAAATATAGAAGAGATGGGCCAAGTGTGAAAGAAGCTGGGAAAAAATTAATCAGGATATGAAAGACATTGGCCTCCCAGAATTCAGATCACTCGAGGACTTTGTTGACTTTCATGACATAGTCAAATGACATGTAGAATAGGATTCAGCATGGGTATCAGAGATCGCACAAGTTGCGAGCATGACACCGGGTCAAGTACAAAGGTTTATGGAACATTTGATCAAGGCTCGGGAAGTTCTGCAATGCTTAAGTTCCAAAGTGATCAAATATAGAGAACGAGCAGTAGAAGTGAAGGAAACCCTTGCAACCCTAATGGATCAACATAGATTCGTGTATGCTAACACATGCGAGGATCTCTTCGTCAAGTGATCTAAATACTAGAAGATTCATCCACTCTAGTAGAACCACGAGATGATTCCTAAAGGACAAAGAGATCAAGCGCCACATGGAAATTTTTGTTTTACTTAACACCAACTTGTAGTAGCTATTTTTAGTTAGTGATTCTTTATAAGTAGGGGGATTGACCTTTTAAAAGAGGTCGATGGTTTTGGGAAAAGACCCTCTTTTTGAGAATTGTAAAGACCTATTTCTGAACAACCTTAATTGAGAAGCTATGTTTAGAACCAGAGAGAAAAAATTGTTTTTCATCAAAGGCATTATGTGATTGGATTGAGGAGGAATTACTTCCAACTTTTATTTCAGTAATTGATGTTGTAACGAGTAAGAGTTTTCTTAATCTATTGATAATCTACCTGTTTCAATTTTTTAGCAGTTCTTTTTAATGATGAAAAGCAAATCATTGTGTTAATGTGTGATTGATGGTAGAGCTAAGGAAAATATTTTTCTTGCAATCATCTTATTACATGTGTATTTTCGTTCAATAATCATATCTCAGTCATTGTTGAAACACCAACAAGTTAATGTATTATTACTAGACTTGTAATAGGTGTGGATATTTTTGTCTCCATTCTTGAGCACGAGGGTTAGCTAAGGCTCAACCTTCTTCAGTAGTTAATAATCCCCTCTATCAGTTGGTTTATACCA
>SNQJ01S0219048.1:13705-29629 GCA_010110895.2 Picea sitchensis
GTTCTACATTTAGACACCCTCTTCCTCTGATATCGCCCGATGGTTGCATTAATTCTCACATGAATTACCTTTTATGATATCATGTTTGCATGGATACCATATTGCATGCACTGATGGGTTAAATTCATTGACAGTGTGAGTGATTGCATATGGCATTGAAGATTGTTGTAAGCTTCGTGGTGGACATGGTTACTTGTGCAATAGTGGGCTTCCAGAGCTATTTGTTGTATATGTTCCTGCGTGCCTATATGAAGGAGATAACACAGTTTTGTTTCTACACGTAGCAAGTTTCCTGATTGAAGATGCACCAACTAATCGATTTCTTTATCAAGATCATCAATTGTCGAGTTATAAGCCCACATTGGATAAGATTGGCTCGTAGTTGGGATCCTGAGAAGAATCTTGTACTACAACGGATGTGGAAATTTGTAGTCAGTGCAATTGTATGTGAACGATATTGAGAATTGTGTGGTCCTCTCTTTCAATGATGGAAGTTGCAGCATTCATAATCTTCATGTCTCTCGTTCATAGCTCACTCTTCAAGTTTTTTTTTTTATCTTCATAGAATTTTCTTTTAGTTGTTTTGTTTTATTATATAAAAAAAAAAATTATATAAAGAATTTTATTTTGTTTGTTTGTTTTAATATAAAAAAATTATAATAATAAAAAGAATTGTGTTTTAGTTGTTTTGTTTTATTATAAATATATATATATATATATATATAAATTGTAAAAAAAAAACTTTAGCAAATGGACATTTAAAAAATTCTTGAAAGCGATGATGGGATGGACACAACTATTAGAGGATGGGATCATACAAGAGATGCAAGGAAAGGAAGATAAATTGCATGCAACAATTGCAGATGTCAAGTAGCGATAGAGGACAATGTCACTGCCAGAGAGGATCAAGACTGCCACAGAAATGAAGAACCTTTAGGCAGAAGAAAAAATGGTGCAGGCATAGAAGATCGCATGACAGGATCAATTGGAGCCTATGCAAGAAAATGTAGAACAGTTGGTCATGGAAATTGACGCAGTGAAAGTGCACCTCGAACAGATAGGCTTGGAGGGGGGCAATATCTTACAACCACCAATCACCGCGCATGTGGTCGAAGCCACGTCAGCAAGGAGCAGTCAGGCTCAAGAGCAGTGCCAACATATAGTAGATATGTATGAAGTATTGGCACAAGAAGTGACAGATGTTGGAGTTACGAAGTGACTTGGGACGAGTCATGATGTTAGTTTTGGGGGCCTGTTGGGCGTAGGCCCAATTTTTCAGAAAAAACACGACGTGTAAGGCAGACACGCATGCAGGAAAAGCAGCACATGCAAGACATACGTGCATGCAAGAAAAGTAGCACGTGCAAGACAGACGCGCATGCAAAATAAGAAAGCATGTGAGGCGCGTATGAAAGAATAACTAGCCATGATAGGGTTAGGGTTTTGGTAAGAATATGTAATGGTTGGTAAACCAAAAACATGTATGATTAGGTACCTAGGAGGTCTAGGTCGAGGTTCGAATATCATTCTCGGTTGGTTGGTTATTGTTACTATGTTGTTCGAAGATGGAATGACTGTAAGTATGATATGTTTTGTAAGTTGTTGAGATGAGGAGAGGAAATAAGGTATATATTGAGGGTTATATCACATCCCCCCCCCCGGTGTGATCTAGTCCACCTCATTGTAGATCTCGACCTGTTTCATGGAGAGATGTAATGTAAGCAACGTTGTAGTTTTGGAAACACCATAATAAAAGAGAAGAGCAGCCAAATCTGTGTGGACGTATCCCAGGAGGGGTGAACCATGGTAGATCATGTGTTATGTGATTGAATATTTTTCATTTCCTTTACTGTCAATGATTAGATGTTAGAAAAATGTGTGAATGACTAGTTAGATCTGTTATTTTACATGAATGAATAAGAATGACAGGGTATTCAATATAAGCCGAATGTTAAAGTAACAAATGAAGATCAAAGAGTTTAATCCCAGATCCCCACTCAACACCAGGATGCAAGCACTTGAGCATTTCATCCACCAATAGAACTATCTCAAGTGAGACTGTGCAGTGCACTCTATGTAGTGTGTTACCTTCTGGTTTACCAGAGGAGCCGATAGTTTTAAATGGGTTTTGTTGGAAACCATGATAGACCTAAACCTGGGTCAGCCCAACAAAGGTAGCAAAAGACAGAAGCAACCAACACCTTTTTTGGATACTCTCACGGTTTTTACCTCAAATAATTCTCACTTGATTTATGATAAAAATGAGCTCCTAGGTGCCTTATTTATAATAGATTTGGAGCCCTCTTTTTACAGTTGAGTCGACCAAAAGAAAATTCAATTCAATTTTTTAATATTTATTGCAATAGGTCCAACTTGTACTTTTTTCTCTTACAAATATTTTTTATGTTTAATCCAGTGGGGCCGACTTTACCAACAATATCCTTAATATTTATTTTAATATTCATTGCAATGGGGCCGACATGTACTAATGACATCTTCAAGAGGGCATATCTCCTCAACCGTGAGGAACCACGTTGCATGCCAACTGTCATTGGAAATGGATTGACGAGGGATATCAATCCATGGAGGTTTTGTATGTATTTGCAATGTCCTTCATACCTTTTTTATTTAATCAACTGTGGGGGCTTCTTGACCATACTTCCATATTTTTAGGACTTCTTGACCATACCTTTGGAACTTATTTTCTTGACAACAAGGAATTCAAGTAGGCTTCTTCAAAGCATCTTCCCATGGGGGTCATGATTAGAGCTATGCCATATGGGGACCAATTTGGAGACTCCTTCAAATAAACCCATCACTTCTAGGGGCTTCTATACTTTCTTTGGGGCTTCTTCTAGGGTTGACATCAATGACAACCAATTTTCCAACAATCCTCTCTGCATCTCGGTTGAGACCTTCCTCAGCCTTGACCGAGGATTGATATAATGGTGCTCTAGGGTTTTTGTTGGAAAAATCTAGACGAACCTCAAGAATCGATACTACAGATCTCCCATTGTAAAAAGGTTTTCCACATACCCAAGCCAAAACCCTTGACCACAAAGGCATCCCCCTAAAGCCAATAATTGATTTGATACCAAATGTAGATTTTAACCTTGTACAATAAATTTTTTCAAATAGATTCTTAATAAAAACAAAAAAGATACAATGATACACATGTTGACGATAAAAATCGCAACAAGGATTTCGCCCGCAAAGTATTGCTAAAATCCTATTATTATAAGCTAATGATATATATAATACTAGTAGGTGGGACCCCCTTATAGATTGGAAGATCAACGATAATCTTGTTATACATTTTATGTTGTTGTTCGATGATGCTTACAGGGCTCTACATGATTGATGATAAAATACAGGTTCTATTTGTGACAAATGGCAGATCGATAATGCATGCTATGTGTGGGTTTCGTTACTCTAAATTCTCAATTCCATGTTATGATGGCTTATGTGAAATGTTATTACAATGCTATTGGAGCCATGACCTATCACATGTTACACCTGCACAAAACACATGTTAGTCATGACAAAAGATAAAATAAATATGGAATAAATCTAAGGAGAAGAAACTAAACTATGTTATACTATGCTACACTATATGCATTTGAAAATTAAAAGGGTTGATGCTAGTCCTAACTAGCAATCTTAGTGGATGTTAGTGGCTATGCGATTATTATTGAGTTATATATGGAGCGCATGTGATATATGTTATGGTTTTAGACATTGGTTAGTATGGATAGGGCGGCGCACTTGGCAAGTAATGGATGTTAGTTTCGATGCATGGATTAATTGATGGTTGGTTGGCGTGTACTAAGTAATTGAATGAGTAGAGGATGGAAGTGGCGTGCATTTACTACATGTCACTCCATACCTCTCCCACTAGACGTCACCCTAGCTTGGATATTGTTCAATTGTTGTTCGTTGTGGTTAATCTCTAATTTTTAGGCGAGGAAAGAACTGCTTGACCAAGCTCGTGTTTTTAAGTCTATTTGGTTACAGGTATGTTTTTTTCATCATCCATGAACTCGCTCTATTTATGAAATATATGTTGGCTCGGTGATGTATTGGTATGTGTGTTTCTTGACTCTAGCAACTGTGTAAACTCATGATGTTTCTCTGGAATGGTTGTTGTGTGTTATTCATTGCAAATGGAAAAATTGGATGGCTGAAATCACTGTTTCATTGATTATTCTGAGTGGTGGAAGCCATGAAGCCTCTCTGTTGTCTTTATGGGTTTATGTTGGAGGGTTTCATTTGGTCCAGACTTGTTGGTCATCTCCACACAGTTCTTGTAAAAACACCCAAACATTTTTTGGGGTTGTTGTGTTTGATTTTGAACCACCTTGGGTCACTGTTATCATTTTGGCCTAGTCGTGTGCTCGTGTATGGTTTTGGTTTCTTCATGGTTGGTTATGGTGGCTATTATTCCAAGATGATTGCTTTAGGGTTGGTTTCTATTACATGGCTCTGCATTTTTTGACCAGCATTATTCAGTTTTTTGGGAAAACCACTAGGGTTATACCCATGCGTGTTCTTGGGGTTATTACTAGTCAGTAAGGAATCTTCACTCCTTTGTTCATAGTCTCTCCTACATGATGTGAATTGTCACCTTGTCTTACAAGTTAATGGTTATATGGCTTGTGTGTCCACCATGTTTTTTTGAAGGGTTCTCACCTACTATTGACATGGTTGACTCTGGTCTCCTTCTGTTTCAATGATCAAACGAATTGTTATCACACTAAATTGCCTTGGGTCTTTTAGTTTTCTTTTATCCTTTTTTAAGCCTTAGATTTTAATTTATTTTTTTTTAAACTTCATCCCTTTAAATTTTATGTTTGGTAGGACCCCTTAGATGATTAAAGTTTTGAGTCATAGCTCTAGTTTGATCCTCAAATTGATTTTTGGTCTTAGAACAATTTTAGCTCATGACTTATTTTTTGGTCCCCTTCATGACTTGTCCCTAGGTCGATCCCTCCCATGACTAGACTGATGTGACATACCTTTCTCCTCACTCATGACCTTGTAGGCATGCCTCATTGTCCTTGCTTACCTATCCAAACATTTTTTGAATTGGAGCGCTACCTGCTCATCAGGCAGTTTCATAGCGCCTTTCTCGTTCATCATACTTCCACCACAAGTCATGATTGCCACGATTGATGTCATGTTCCTTGTTTTTAGTGTCAGGAGTTGGTTAAATATTCCTTCAATATCTTTCATTTACGAGCCCTCGTAACAGTTTATAATTTTGAAAAACTAAACAGTGTTGCGCTATGCAAATTCACAAGTTCCGATCAAGCGACAACAATGCAACCAAATTTGATGTTGAAGTAGATTTGAGGGTCGAAATTTTTTCAATTTCATATTGAGACTTCGTTGAAGATTGCAACAAGTGTCTACTCCATAGGTATCTCGTGTTGCCTCCTCTGCATATTAATTTTCACAATAAATTTGCGCTCATGTTTTGGTTTGCTGAGATTTCACAGTTGTAAGGGATTCATCTTTGCATGATAGCCTTGTCTTCCCTCTTTTTCAGACCTGTAAACTCCATTGCCTGTATCTAGGTCTGATTACTGTTGTCTATCGTAGCCATTGAAATTGCAAGCTCTTAAATAGCCTATCCTTTGCGTATGCATCGTGCTACCCAGAGGCGTTGTTTAAACCCTCTCTGCCTCCCCTGTTTCCTTTCATCTTGGAGTTAAGCGTTTTACTCAGTTGCAAAGGGCCAATTTTGGATTACCCCCTCACTGTCTACACTCTCAAATACCTGTAAAAGTCTGAGGGTGTAATTCCCACAGTCAAGCTTGGCTTACTAACACCAGTTTATTTCAAAAGGTCAGCCTTGTACATTTGAAGTCTGATTGTAAGTCTTACTGGTTATTAATATCCCATTAAAATCTCTCATTCTAAGCCATGGAGACCCCTCAGACAAAGAAGACACACAAAGGAGGAAAAGTTGTTAGGAAAGAACCTGTGGACATGCATATTTTTTATACAGAGCCCATGGCAAGAGAGGTCTTTCAAAGAGTGGGATGCCTTTCTTTCTGCCAGAATATGTAGAGAGGCCATCCAGAGGTAACAAGACATTTTTCATCACACTTTGATGGCAGAAGAACCAAGGTTGGGGATTTGGAATTTGAGGTGACTAAAGCCTCTATCTCAGCTGCAACAGGAATTCACATTATAGGTGAAAAGTGGTTCAAAGTCATGGCTTTGAGTTCATCCTATGCTAAAGATATATTTAAACCTAAACATCAAGCCAGTGATTTATCTAAAGGTGTGCCAAGGGGTCAATTGATTGAACAGTTTGATAGAATTTTGAAGATCATCTAGAGATATTTTACATATGAAGGGAGATTTAACACATTGTACCAGTACCACATAAAGCTTTTGCTACATTTTACTGGTAAATTTGAGATGAATATTCCCTATTACTTGTTGAGGATCATAGGTAAGATGTCCGATAGGATTAAATCCAAATATAAGGATGTGGATTCTATCCTTTTCCACTCTAGATTGATCAGAATGCTAGTCTCTGAGGAATTGGGTAAGAAAGATATTTCATGGGAGAATTTTGTTGTTACTTCTCATTTCAAATTGGATTTAGAATCAACTCCTCAATCACAAAATGCAAGTCCTTTATCACCCACCATTGCTATTAAAGCAGAGAGCAGTCGGAAGAGAAAGGGCAGAGCCCCTGTTCAAGTTTCAGAGATTAGAAAGCAGGTCATAGGAGCTGAGGAGGAAGCTTGTCCTTCCCCACAAAGATATTTTTCACCACCTCCTGTCACGAGCTGAGAAGATACCATGTGTCACTTAGATTCGTGATTTGCATGTACCTGAAATGTTGATTTCAACTTGACACTTGTCGTTCTTTGTCTGTGTCATGTGTCCTTGCTAACGTAGACTGTTGACATGGACTTATTACGTGGTCTACCACTATGCCCTTTTTCTGACGTGGTCTGTTGCATGACCAATAGCCCTGATCCAATGGTCATTGTTTTTCCTCCAAATCCGACAGTCCTCATTCATTTCAGATTTTCGAGCTTCGGGTATTTCATATCTCAAACCTTTCAGAGTGTAATATCCTCACAACTTTAAACCCAAACTAAATGTTGTTCGTCGATCAAGATCTTAGATCGATGGCTTGATTTGTCAGCGTTGTGGATCTGCTAGCTTATCATTTCCTTCCACTTGAAAGTGATCTGACAGCTGACGGGAATTTGCATAATTAAATTCTCAAATATCAAGCTCTCCAGAGTGTAACCTCCTCATGTCTTTAGACCTGAAGTGGATGTTGTTCGTCGATCATGAAATTAGATGGACAGAACAATCTTTCTGCGATGCAGATTTGTTGGCTTATCATGTCCTTCCACTTGAGATTGATCCGATGATTTTCAAGATTCTTGAAGCAGATCCACAATCAAGAATGATTGTGGAACCATAATCTATGAGTGTTTTAACTCGTCACCCAAAATCCGCAATGGGAAGATGTGTGCTATTGGAGAGTCAACCACAATCATTGATCTTCGAATCTATAATATTGGATGGTCCTGACTGATTGCAGGATTAGAACTAGCACAATGTTTAATTTTCCTTCTGATCTCCACAATTTATCCCTGTCGTTGATCTGGCGATTGCACATCCAACGGTCACGACTTAATATGACTAAAATGCATTGTTTGTTGGATCAACCGCAGTCATAGATATTTGAAGCTATGAGATCTGACGATCTAGATGGATTGTGGGATTGTAACTGGCGAGTATTTTAATTCAGCTTTCGCTCCCCGCAATGCATCCCTGTCGTTGATATGGATTGCAAATCCGACAGTCTCGATTTGATCTGAGTTTTATCACACCATCTCTTCTAAGATTTTGATATTCATTCGTTAACTCTCCTAAGCTTTAATCTCCATTCGCTTCCTTCTGCTCTACCTTCTAATGACAAGCACACTCCTACCTTCCAAATCTGCCAACAAGACTAATGAGGAGGACAATGCCTCAGAAGAAAGTGGATTTGTCTCACCCACAAGAGGAGGAGGAGGAGAATACCAAGCAGATGGACAAGGAGAAGGGGAATAAGGAGAAAAGAAAGGATAAGGTGAAGCTGAAAAAGATATAACAAGCTATTCAATTGATCCACGTAGTACCTATTGCTCCTTCCTCGTCAGAGACTGCAGAATTGGGGGATGAGCCTACCCAATTGAGAAGATTATCAGATGCAACAGAGGCTTGACTTTGGAAAGTTCAATATGAAAATGAAAAGGCTACAAAAGCCCTGAAGAAAGAGAAAGAGGAAGTATTAGAGAAACTACCAGTTATGTGGTACTGCGTAACCACTTATGAAAATGAGAAAGATGAGTTTCGGGCGATGCTTGAGGAAGACAAAGAAAAGATACAGAGAGAAAGTGACCAGTTGCTTGCATAGAAGACTATGGTCAAAGAAGTGGTGAGAAGATCACTTCGCTCTGTGCCAGGATTGGCATAGGAGGAACATGAGGCAGTTGAGGTTCAAGTGATGAAGCTCGTTGAGGCCATCCAGTAGCTTCAAGCAAGGGTAACAGAGTTTGAGATCCAAGTAGTACCAAGCACTCTACAAGAAGTGTGAAATCAGAGGGAGGAAGTCACTAAGAGCACAGTCAGAAGGATCAGAGCCCTCGCCTCAGAATGCAAACAGCTGAGCAACAGAAGTGCGCAGACCTAGGAACACCTCATAGAAGATCCAGAGCTTAGGAAGTTGGAAGCGCAGCTAAAGGAGGTGCAACAACAGGCACTGTCTGTATAGGAGAAGATGAAGTTTCTCACTGCAGTCGAGAGAATGAAGAGATCACAAGAACAACGCGCAGTACAACAACAGATTACGTCCATCCAGGGTAGAGTAATGGAAGTCATGCAGAAGCTGCAACCTATGCAGGATGAGTCCTGCAAGGTGTTCAAATAAATTGAAGGACAAGGCTCACAACTGGACCAGGTGGTTGCGACAATGGAACAATGCATGGAAGGGCCTGTTACAGAGTAGATGATTCAAGAGCTCATTGAGCAAGAGTCTCAGGCAAAGCAGCAAGTCAAGGTTTCTCAAGTAAATCTTGAGACCTTCAAAGAAGAGTTGCCCAAATCTGAGTGACTCGGGACGAGTCACAGGTGAGTGTTGGGGGCCTGTTGGCCCTCGACTAAGTTTTGAGGAAATCTTGGTTAGGCTTGACCACTTTTTGGACTTCGACACAGTGATCGAGGAAGGAGAACCCAAGCAGAGTTGAGATAACAGATCTCACTTTTTTTGTGGGCTTTGTGGACCCAGCAAGGGGTTCCTAGGGTTTTTGTAAAGGGTTATGGGATGTCAGCCCATGGGTTCTCCCATGTTTAGGCCTTATTGTAAAAGTATAAATAAGAACAAGATTGTAAGGATGTGTAGTAGTAAAAGTGAAGTCTAAGTGGCTTGCAAGGCTAAGTGAAATTAGTTTTGGGTTGCTTAGTGCAACAAAATGTGTATGTAAGGTTTCGTGCTTGATAGAGAAGTCGACTTTGTGCAGTGAGCTAGTTTTGGGAAGGAGGATCTGGCGCTCAGTGCGTAGATCTCTTGTCCTCTGGGAAGCTTAGCTATGTGGATTAGTGCACAGGAGCAGATGAATGTAAGAGATTCAGAAGAATAATAAAGAAGATGAAGAAGTTGGTGGACGTAGCCCCACACTAGGGTGAACCACGTATATCTTGTGTCTCTAATGTGCTTTGTGCTATGTGTGTTTGTCATTTATCTGCTTAGTGATTTTTTATTATGTATGATGAATAGATCTGATAGTGCTCAGTTCTTACTTGTGCTTTATGAATGAATGTTATATCTAACTCATTGCTATGTGTTAAGTGGTTGAAGTACTTAATCTTTACTATTACTGCGTCGATCTACCTTAGGGTTTGTTCTGCGATGTTAATGGAGCTAATGAGTTAATGATTATTATCTTGTAAATGTTAATAGAATACTCTGTGAAGTGTTGTAATCACATATTTGTGTCTCAGCTTGGTTACAGACATTTGAGTACTGTAACTCCCCCTACCTCTACCTTCGGTGAGACTTCACGTGCTTCCAGGTGTTACCGAAAGGGCCAGTAGTTAGGGTTTTTTTGGTGTGTTGTTGAAGTATTGAACCCTGGGTCTACCCCTGTGCCAACAAGAACTTATTTCTGTGTTTGATTTGAGGAGATAATTCATGGATAGTGGCCGATGTTTGGATTTCAAACAGAGTGAAACAAGTAACTGTGTGTTCATTTGAAATTTGTTTTAAATATAATGGGACAAATGAGAGGAAACAGAATTCTTATACAAGTTGTTTTGGAACGCATGTTATTTTGAGTATGATGACACTGTGTTAAAGATTTAAAAGTGAACAGTGAGCAAGTTAACACACAGTAATGGTTAAATTATACACAGTGATTGTTTAATTGATCACAGTAATTATTTGGTTAGTGTTGGATCATTTGCATTAAATACATATTTGTTTTATGGATTAAGTAATGGATTTTTTCGAATAGTATCCACTCTTTTCCCCTACCATTATTTAACTTTTTTGCTAATTACAATCCCCTCGCCTTCCCATGTCCACTATCCAATCCACGATCCTAAATTTTAATTACATTTAAGAAGAACTCTGTATTGTGACATTTTAAGATCACAAGGATGGATTACAGTGATATGTTCTTTGGTTTACATTACAGTTGATTGTTTGTTTTTTGTGAGAAGTAATCGTGATCTTTTCCCCCTCATTTTAACATTTTTCACTCAATACAACCCCTCACATATCACAAAACCTTTGTTCACCCCCTACTCATTGACAGCAATTAAACAAGTTGTATGGATCGGATTTCATGAGTCTGATATGTTGGTGAGCCAAAATTTATTTCATATTTTAAAAGGAGTTGTCATGTATGGTTGCTAAAGAATCTATTTGATAATCAATTATGCATACAGGAATGATCTTTTTCAGCTGAGGTAGTTATGGAAGAGTTAACCAAGGAAGAGGTAATTGGAACAGGGCCCCTAGAAGGCCAAGATTCTCCATTCACTTTGATGTTGACTCGCAAGAGTTAGGCCAGCTATTTCAAGCTAAGTTTTTTAATTGGATTGGGAAAGGAGTGGTCCAACCTAGGCCTGAAAAGTCTCCCTTCCAAGCCCCATAGGTCCCTGGTATCCTCGTTCCCCCTCATGTCTCATTACAACCTGAAGTTCCTGAAAATGATGGATGGCAAGAGATTGTCCACCCAGGAGTCTCCCAACATCGAGGCTGGCCCAATTTGTCTTTACCTGCTCCCCTGCCTATCAATCAAATTGTCCAAGTTTCCCATTTCCACTCACCAGTTCAATCTTCACATGCGAGTAAAATTTTGAAAACCGAGGCCCACCATGCCCCTAACAAAGGAAAATTCATTGTTTCCCCTTCCTCACCGTCCAATGGCTCTGATAAATCTGTGTCCTCTTGCATGCATTTGAGGGATGATTGTTGTCATGTGATCAACGAGATTAGACCTAAAGGCTCAGAACAGCCTAAGGAAAATTCAGAGAGATCAAAAGGTGATAGCAGCAACAAGGGAAGGATTGCATCTCAAAGTGGGAAATATGGATTTTAAGTTTTTATTTATTTATTAATTGTTGAGAATAGTTGACTCTTGAAGTTTTGGACAACATACTATTTTTGGATATATGAGTAATATATTTTGGAAAGGATTTCAAATATCATTGAGATAAATTGAAAAATATGAATGTGATGATGGGAGTCACAAGGAGGGATGTTTTGTTTAATTAACTAGTTGTGTTATGATTGTTAAAAACTTAAGGGAGTCACAAGGGGTCCCACCTACTAGTTATTATTTATTTAAAAACCCTTATTATGATTTATTACTTTTCCCCCTAACTAAAAATTTGGTTGAGTTTTACTTAACTTAACTAATGAAGTAGTTCAACTACTTCAACCAAGTCTAATTTGTTTAAAGGAAAAAGGAAAGGGAGGAACAAGAGGAGAATAGAAGGAGAAGCATACTAAGGTTTGGTATTTGAGTTTTTGTTGAGATAATTCAGTTTTCATTCATTCCTTAATTAATTAGAAGCCTAATTCTTTTTTATGATAGCAGGGTCCTATTGTAGACAGCAAGATTCAAGGTTGAATTACATCATTCAGACACTTGTTTCTCAGAGGTGTTGATCTATCTTTGATAGTATGTGTAGGCTTGTCTTTTTATGAATTAGTTTTCATGACTGAAAAAGGCTATTGTGCGGAGACAAGTGGGTAGCAATATGTGGCAAGCTGATCCAGCTCTTCAAGTTCAGTTTTTTATTTTATGTTAGAAGTATTTTTGTATGTTTCATCCGGGACGTCTAAGTTTGACTTTGGTCCAAAACTTCCTCAGGAAATTTTGTAAAGAGGACGATTATTTGATTAATTGGAATGAAATAAAGGATTGTTTTATGTCTCATATGTGTTGATTATTGACTTAGTGTCTTTACTTTTGTCTCTATATTTATTTTAGAATTTGATATGTTAGAAAATTACATAAAAAAATTATTTTTTCAGCAAGCTTTTAATTATAAAAAAACAGCCTAAGCACTGTAAACAATACTTCTGAATTAGGATATCAGTTTTGATGGCTATAAACATATTAGGGTGATATTCCCGTCTATATTTCTTTAGCCAAGAAGGATCTAGAAATGTTTGAGTAAGATCATTTCTTATCTTTTCCTCAACATTTATTTGGCGACCATACTGGGGAGATCTTCAATATCTCTCTGGTTAATTTTTATGCTTGATTAGCATCGAATACATCTATTTTCATGATATTGATTCTTTGATTTTTTATTTCTTAATGACTATGCCTACTACAAGGTAGCCCAATATTGAGCCCGGTCTTCAAGATCAGACCAGCATTGCTTTGAATTTTTTCAACACCATTCTAGACATTGCCAATACTCGTGTTGAGCTTAGTCATTCATGGGCAGCAATTGAACAAGATATTAGTGCCCAAGAACGTTGGGAAGCTAGACATAGACAACCTAGAAATCAGCAATAACCTTCTTGTTCCTTCAGTTTTGGCCTTACTTTCATGTCCTTAGACTCTCATCTTTCTAGAAGAAGAAGAGGCTTATCACCTGAAATTGATCCTATTGCTAAAATAGGAAGAAGGAACATTGTGTTGTCAACCCAACAAATTGCTCTAAGGAGAAATTTGTTTGATTCTTCCAGTTCATCCTTCTCTCCCTCATCTATCATCCACAAGATGGCATCTAGTGGTGGCTCTGGTGGCACTAGAAGTGCTTCCTCCTCTCAATCTTCAGCTTCGTCAGTTATTGGTAGCTTATATAGCCACCATATCATTTTCCAATATACCAAAAATCCCACCAAAGTCATTAAAAAGTATGGGATTTTTCAGTTTGAAGAAGACGCCACAACCACACCGTGGCATGTGTCCTCTCCTCTTAACCTAGCACCTGCTACTTGTCTAGTATCTAAGTTCAAAGAGCATCTCCCTAGGTTTTCAGGAAATAACACTGTCACTACAAATGAATACCTGGTGGCATTTTCTAATGCTTGTCACAACATAGGAGAAAATGACAACGATACTTGCCTGTGCTTATTCGTCAATTCCTTGGAAGGAAAGGTTGTGGCCAATTTCTTTGACCTTCCTCCTAAGATTTTGTCTACTTGGGAGGAGTTAGTCTATTGGTTCAGATCCACCTAAGGGAAATCTAAAATCCCAGCTGAGCAGTTACGGGAGTACAATAACATCACCTATAAGGATGGTGAAACCATCAAGTCCTTAAACTTGTGTTTCACTAAGCTATACAATCAAATCCCTGAACTCATTCAACCTAAGAACCAAGCCACTTTCATGCATTACTACAATGCATTACCTTACCCATATCGTCATAGGCCTGAGGAAAAATCCATTGATAATCTCGGTTCCACTCTGCATACTTGTTTAGAGTATGAAGAACATCTCGAAAGAATAGGTCTTCCCCAGGGAGAATCAGTTAAATAGGAAGACATGTCTGCCCTCTTACAACTAGTACAAGATATGAATAATTGTATGATAGTGTATGAGCGAAAGGGAAATGTCTCCCCTCTAACCCCTAGAGCTTCATCCTCTTCGACACCCCCCTTTAGAAACCCAATTGAAAATAATTTTCAGCCCAAGGATATATTGCCTCGAAGTTGGTGTAACTTTTGCAAGGAACACCACGAGGAAGCCACATCTGAGGTAAGGAAGAGTGCCAGAGATAAGATCTTTGGTAAAATACCAGAAACTACCATCGTTGTCCTAGATTTTGCAGAGCCGGAGGATGTCATGATCATCAATACTAGGAACAAATCCTACGCTCCCAAAGGAAAATATGATCCTCCCCGCAATTCTTCTATCCCAAGCTCTTCATCACCAGCTGCTACGGTTCATGTTCCTAAGGTTCTTGACAGTCAAGGAACAATTTACCCTCTACCCTCTTGCAAATACAATATTCTGAATCAGTTGGCCAACATCAAAGTAGATGCCACCCTCTTGGAAATGGTTGTCATCCCTAAACAATAGAGGCATCTAAAACAATTCATGGAAGGAAAGGATTTCATTGTAGCCAACCTCTCTGAGGAGGTGAATGAATAGGATTCGTCTATAAATAAATTAGGTGTACATAAATTTAGATACCTGTAAAAAATCCCCCTTTTTATATTTATGTTCATGCTCTAGTGAAGGTAATGGAGCTGGCATAATCTTATACTCTCCTCTTGGAAAGATTCATAATTTTTCTTACAGGTTGGAGTTGGCTTGCACAAACAATGTCACTAAATTCAAAACCTTATTATTAGGCATTGAAAACGCTTATAATCTTGGTTGTGGTCACCTTTCAGATTTTGGAGATTATGAGCTTGTTGTGAACCTTGTATGTAAGATTTACTCTCCTAGCAACAAGTTGATGAAATGAAATACCCAATATGTTTGGCAACTTATCTCAAACCTATTATCTTTCAACATCACTCATGTTAAGAGGGAATTGAACTCAATGGATGATCGGTTAGTTTTTTTTTCAGCCTCTCCTAATCGGCAAATTATGCCACATAGACCTGATTGTACTTTTCAATCTCTATATCTTCCACATATTCTTGACAATATAGAATCTTGGTAGGTTTTCCCTAGCAATGAGAGCATATGTGCTTTCATTCAAAATGAACCCTATAAGCCCAAGGAAATCATATCCATAGAGGATAACAAGATTCCTAAAGGCTTGACTCCTCTAGAGAGTTTTTTTTCATAGAGTGATGTACGAAATAAAGAGAAACAGGAAGAAGAGGAGTCGAAAATGAAGGTGGGTGAAACCATCTCCTTGAACATTGGGACACTTGAGTCCCCAAATAATGTTAAAATAAGTGCCCAATGTTCTGATGAAGAGAAAATGAAGTTTGACAAGCTACTTGGTGAATTTCAAGATGTTTTTTCTTGGTCTTATGAGCATCTTTGTGGTTTTGATCCTGGTCTTATACAACATGATATCCCCATTAAGGAAGGCATAAAACTAGTTAGGAAAAAACAAAGACCTATCAACCCTGCACTGGAAGAAACTATTCGAAAGGAGTTGGAAAAACTCTTGAAAGCTGGGAACATCTTTTTGGTCAAGTATTCTGAATGGGTTTCAAATTTGGTTCCTATTCGGAAAACAACCAGTTAGATCATATTATGCATTGATTTTCATGCATTAAATCGGGCTAGTATAAAATATCACTTTCCTCTCCCTAACATGGAAATAATTTTGCAGCAGGTTGCAAGGTCACAAATGATGTTCTTACTTGACGGTTTTTCCTGTTACAATCAAATAAAGATAAAAAGGGAAGATAAATATAAAACCACCTTTATTACTCATTGGGGTACCTTTGCTTATGAGAGTATG
>SNQJ01S0219050.1:3672-15247 GCA_010110895.2 Picea sitchensis
GTAGTTTTCAAGACACCAATGACAGGCACCTCAGGATCAGACCCAGGAAAAGGTCAGGAAAGGAACCAAGGCAAAAAAGAGTGCATGGGAGAAGAAGCTAGAGAAACTCAAAATGAGGCACAAGACACAGCGCAACACAATGGGACAGAAGGGCACAACCCGTGCAAACCCAAAACAACAATGATACCTAAGGTGATACTGGAGGATCCGCAAACGCAACTTTACAGGGACTAGATGAAGACGCATGTGCTAATTTGCAAGTTCATGGGTTTGTGGCCCATAGAAAGAACATTGTGCAATTGGATTAAATATCACTGGAAGCCAAGCGAAGAAGTGGATCTCCACCTGAGCTCGAAAGGCTTCTTCATAGCAATATTCATGAGCCTGGAGGACATGGATAGAGTCTTTGAGGGAGGGCCATACTTCCACGCCTCAGTAGGACTGTACATGCGACCATGGAAGGAAAATTTCTCCCTAGAAAAAGAGACTTTCAAAAAGGTGCTGGTTTGGCTGAGATTTTATTCCTTACCATTAGACTACTGGTTGCCCTCTACTTTCGAAGAAATAGGAAACAAACTGGGGAAATATGTGAAGACCTCATAAGCCACCCTAAAAGGGAGATATACATCTTACGCAAGAATCTGCATAAAGATGGATGTGTCAGGAGCACTCCCAGAAGCCATAAGTCTAGAATTCAGGGATGAGGAATGGATCCAAAATATAGATTACGAACATATCTCCTTCAGATGCAGAAGATGCCATGAACATGGACACCTGATTAGAGAATGCCCTCTCAATAAAAAATAGGAAGCAGAAAACCACAAACCACAGCAGGATGAGGATGGGTTTAAAAAATCGAACTCCAGAAGTAGAGCAAACAAAAAGCAGCAAAAAACCCCAACAGGAAATAACTCGGAGACCCGGAATAAAATGAAAGGACGAGACAAAACCAATAAAGGGGCAGAAGACAAAAATGATTCAACCAAAGCTCAAGAAGTCAGAGAACAAGCAACAAGCGAGCCCTCCGATCGGTCAAGTAACAAGAAGGAACAGGGGAGTAGCACAACCCCGATGGATGGAGAAACCAAAGACGACAAAACCCCCATGCAAGAAGCAGAGGGAGATGCGGAAATGACCCCAAGCAAAGTAGGCACAGAAGATCCCGATCTCAGAGACCTTGTGGAAAGGGAAGGGATAGATATCCCGAACATACTAGAGCAATGGAAAAGACAGAGAGTAGACAACGTACCAACAGAGCAACTTGAACGCATTCAGTACCTGTTTCTCCTAAGGGAGGAAGCCAAAGCCAGAGGACTAAAGCGCACACACGGGGAGATAGGACACCTAGGAGTCAAAGCTGGTGAGGGACAACCACAACTCTCACCCAAGCAGATGAGGAGGAAAAAAGGCTGGAAATCCAACAACGTAGCCCTACAGGAGCTTGGAGCGCTATTGATAAACTCAGGTAAGATCAAGACAATCTTCCCCAACTCCCCCCCACATGTTTAAATGAAGGTTATAACTTGGAATATAAGAGGCCTAAACAGCCTGAGAAAGCAAAGAATCCTTAGAAATAGACTAAAGAAGGAACAATCAGATCTCTGTTTCATTCAAGAGACAAAATGCACTACAGACAAAATGGAGGCAATCAGTAAACAACATTGGCGCAAGTACAAGATGGTGGCTATCGGAGGCCACCAAATGGAAGGAGGCATTCTCACCTTGTGGAACCCACAAGCACTAAGCCTAATAGCAGCGGAAGCGACCAGACACACCCTTACGGTTCGCATGCAAATCATTGGAAACACAGAGGTGATTCTATGCACTAATGTGTATGGGCCCCAGGTGTCGGAGGAAAAGAGAGGAATGATACGATACCTAGAAGACCTTAAAACCCGATCCAACAACCTTCAATGGATCCTGGCAAGGGACTTCAACATCATCACATCACTTGCGGAAAAAAGGAGGTACAAGAAGATTGGATAGGGATGCGTAAGAATTCTCAAAGTTCAAAGGCACAATGAAGATGGTAGACCTCAAAACTAATAATGGCTAGTTCCCCTGGAACAATAAACAGATGAACCAGTATCAGGTAGGAACAAGACTCGACAGATTCCTAGTATCAGAGTCAATCATTATGCAGGGGCTAACATTAGATTGTAACATCCTTCCCTGGGGGGGATCTGATCACTGGCCAGTGCAACTGGAAGCAGGCTTCCAAACCACACCAAAGAATAGACCCTTCAGATTTGAGAAATTCTGGATCAAACACCCAACTTTCAAGGAAAGAATCAAATAGTGGTGGCGGGAAGAGCAACCGGAGAAAGGGACAAGGATGTTCAAACTCTATAAGAAACTAAAGTACATCAAATATAAGCTCAAGGAGTGGAACAAGGACACTTTTGGGAATATAAACCAAGAGAAAAACAACATAGAAGACAAAATGAAAAAACTCCAGGAAACCTGCATATCGGAGGGCTATACGGAGGATCGGAAAAAGGAAGAGATCCAGATGACCCGAGAATGGGAAGCTCGATGCCAGCAGGAAGAAACACTTTGGTGAAAAAAGTCTCGTATCAGATGGCTAAGGGAAGGAGAGAGGAACACCAAGTTTTTTCATAGAACGACAATGGCCAGAAGAGCCCATAACAAAATCCTGAAGATCAAGGACCAGGATGGAATAGAGAGAGAGTTACATAAGGAGATCGAAACTACTCTGGTAAACCACTTTCACAGGATAACCCAGGAACCCAACCACGACAGAACGAAGGCCATACAAAGGATAAACTAGCATATCTCCCGCCTAGTCATCAAGGAATAAAATAACAACCTAAACAAACCCATTGCTGAGGAGGAAATTGACCAAGTACACCAGGAAATGCCCAATGGGAAAGCCACAGGTCCAGATGGCTTCATAGTGGAGTTCTTCAAAGCCTGCTAGGAAATTGTCAAACACAAAATTTATAGGGTAGTGGAAGACTCTAGAAGGTCAGCCTCCATTCTAAAAGCGCTAAATGCTACAATGATTGCACTAATCCCCAAAGAAAATGAAGCCAAAACCCCTGATCGTTACAGACCTATAGCGCTGCGGAATGTGCTATATAAGATAATCTCCAAAGTTATAGAAAATAGATTGAAGCCCCTCCTACCCACACTGGTCTCACAAGAACAGGCAGGCTTCGTGGAAGGAAGACAAATAATGGACAATATCATCCATGCCCACGAGCTTATCCACACCCTGAAGCATCATAAGAGAGGGGGAATGATAATACAACTGGACCTAGAAAAAGCTTATGACAAAATTAGTTGGCACTATATGGTCAAGACTTTGGAAGCCTTTGGATTCACCCAGCACTGGATTAGTTGAATTGTCAACCTAATATCCACTACAAGCTACTAGATACTAATAAATGGAGCCCTTGCCAAACCTTTCTGGCCCATGAGAGGCATCCGACAAGGAGACCCGTTGTCCCCCTTCCTATTCATTCTGATGATGGAAGGTCTCAGTCGAAGCATAAAAAGCGCAACTGCCACAGGTGAATTAACAAGTATCAAACCTTTCGAAAATTTCCCCACTTCCACACACCAACAGTTAGTGGATGACACTTTACTTCATGGCATACCCACGTTAAAGGAAGCAAAATCCTACAAACAAATCCTAGAAGAGTTTGGGGAATCCTCCGGTGCAGAGATCAACCATTCCAAATCTATGATCTACTTCTTCAATACCAACCCCACAATCCAACGAAATCTGGCCAACATTTTGGGTTTTGAACGCAAAACACTCCCAACCAAGTACTTGGGCATTCCCCTGACAGACAAAGCTTATAAAATGTCAACTTGGGAAGGAATAATCAACAAGTTACAGGAGCGGGTGAAAAATTGGACGTACAGATCCCTCAACCTAGCCGGAAGACTTATTCTGACTAATTCTGTTTTGCAAGCAATTCCAACCTTTATGATGTCCATTTTCCCAACCCCCAGGGGGATTCTACAAAAAATAGGAACTATCCAGAGGGACTTCCTGTGGCGAGGAGCGGAAACAAAGAAAAAATGGCCCCTGGTGGCCTGGGAGAAGGTCTGTAAACCAAAAAGCAAAGGATGCCTGGGGCTACAAGACCCGCAGGTGACCAATGACGCCTACGGGGTGAAACTTTGGTGGCACTGGGTCAAAGAAACTACTACACCATGGGTAAACCTGTGGAAGGCAAAGTATGCCCTAGACATACGCGACCAGGACAAAATCTGCTTTAGAGGCACCAGGGAAGGTTCAACCATCTGGAACCTAGCCTGGCACAACAAAGCCTGGATTCAGACACACAACTTTTGGGAATTTAGGAATGGCAGAACAACCAGATGCTTGGAGGACGCCTGGCAATAGGAACCTAGAATGGAGAAACTGGACAGGGAGGAACTCCAACAGGAGATGATCGCGCAAGGTAAAACTAGAGTCTACCATTACTGGAAACAAGAAACAGATCGCAACAATTGGAGAATCTGGGACACTCTCACTCCACAGAATAGAGACCAAACCACAACACCAGTAAAAGAGGTGGTGGAGGAATTGGGGAGAAGAAAATAACAATCACGGAAGGAAATGACCAGCTGAGATGGGGACAAAAAGACGGTGGGGAATTCAACCTAAAAGAAGTCCAACACTATATCGCGGACCAGGACCAAGAAGACCCAACGCAACAATGGGATAAGCTCTGGAACAACCCCCATTGGCCAAAACTAAAAATCTTCTAATGGTTAATACTCCACAACCGAATTCTAACTTAGGAAAACATAAGGAAAAGGGGATTCATAGGTCCATCCAGATGTCACCTCTGTCAATCCAAGGAAGAAACAACGAACCATCTCCTCGACGAATGCACCTACACAACAAAAATCTAGGGCTGGGCTGCAGGTATCTTCCGACAGTCCAATAGGATCTGAGGTAACATTTCCGCAACTATCAACACCTGGAAAGAGAACTACAGCGAAAACAAAGAGGTGAATCTCTGTTGGACCCTCATCTTAGGAATGATCATATGGGCAATATGGAAGGAAAGGAACCGACGTATCTTCAGGAACGAAAGCTGGCCGGAAGGGAAGATCAAGAAAACGATAATCTCCATGACAAGGGAAACGATGCAGTGCCGCAACTTCCAGACATGAAGAGCGCAACTCACAGACCAGGACTCTCGAAACCTAGAAGCCTTCCACCTGAAAGATGGATGCAACCCCAATCAGGTAAGACGATCACTGCAACTCCAAGTAGGTGAGCGCAACTGGAAACCACCACCAGTGGGCTCCCTCAAGATGAATTTCAACAAGGCGTCAAAAGGTAACCCAGGACGGACAAGAATGGGAGGAGTAATCAGGAACAATGAAGGAAATATCATCTGGCTGTACGCTAGGAGTCTGGGAAACTCAACCAACAACGCCGTGGAATTCTGAGCCCTGGAGACTGGCCTCGAGATTCTAAGCCGGGAAAGGATGACAAACGCCATAGTGGAAGGAGATTCCATGCTGGTTATCAACACAGTAAGGAGACTCCAAAACGGTACCAGAGTGGGCAAAATTCAGAGGCACTGGTGCTTGGCACATTCCCTGCAAAAAATTCAGGAGCACTTGCAGATGGGGATCACAGTGGAGTTGTGCCGGGTATGTAGGTCGGCAAATGCACTGGCGGAGATAATCGCTAATGAGGGGGTCGACAAGGAAGGATCAGAACTGGACACTATCTGGAGTAACATCCCAAATGGTCAATTCCGAACATATTGCATCCAACTGGCAACAAAAGACCGTGACGACAACCGAAGTATGAATGACCACATCGAGGATGGAGGCGCAGAAATAACTGAAGGGCACGAATGATCTAGGCAGAATCCGATCACCCACCACTCAAACACGAGTTACAATGCAGATCCAGGTCACACAACAAGAGGAGGTACGACACCACGGTCCTGTCAATAGGAAGAAGTACAGGGGTTGCTCATGGGAAAGCAAAAAAGATAATTAGCAGGCAGTAAAGGACGAAGGACAAAAGGGTTTTCCATGGTTAAGTATGGGTACACCCCACCTGAGTACAAATACGGGGAATGGAAATGATCTTCGTACAGCAAGCAGAGCAAATTATTGGCGTAGGGATTACAACAGGGCTCCCAAGAGCACACATACCGAAACAGTGAAAAAGGACTAGAAGGTACACCATTATGAACGACCCATGATTTCCAGGACACACCCGTAGCCGGGGAAGTCCCATAAGAGGAGAAACACCAGGAAGGGCCACAGACTGGAGAGAAGCAATTATAGAGGCCATCTTACATATAGGGAAGGGGTGAATAGGAACAAGAGAAGAACCCAAGGCAAAAACCACCACAAACAAGCCAAGATGGTACGAATGAATAAAACTCATATTAAGAGAGGCCCCCAGGGGAAAGAACCTCCGACAAGCGCCGGGAGAATTACAAGGATAAAGCAAGCGGTCAGAGAAGCCAAGGGTACCTTTCTCACGTAGGTTGATCCAAAGGGCAAAGCGATCATCAACAGGTGGGAGAGAGAAATCAACACCACACGCAAGGGAAAAGCCTGGAAGGAACTAATTCAGGAAGCTGACGGGATAAGGGACCTAGGGGCCACACAACCTAGAACAACCCTCTACCACAAAACGGTGGAGGAGGCCTGGCGAGCAAAAATGTTGATAGGCAAGATGAGCGCTGACCGGAAAGAGACCAGCCAAGAGGCTATCAGGGACCACAAGAAGGTGCTTACAGAAATTTTGAATCGTCTCAGCAACCTAGAGGCCAGCGCAAAAAGACTAGCTGAGGACCAGAGGAGCCATAAGGAAAAAATGGAATGAATGGCAGGCTAATTCCACCTTTACCTCCGCTATGTCCACCACATGGACATCACTCTAGCAGACCGGAACAAAACACCAGCTTGTATCACAAAGACACGCATAGTGGACCAGAGGAAGGAGAACGAGGCAAGAAAGGATGGAGATGAATGACATCCCATCATCCTGGACTAGCGCAGGTTCAACCCCTGGTCAAGTTGTGTTCAGTGTAGGAGCTACCCCTTTTTTATGGTTTTGTCTTTTATGTATATGTTTTGGTTTAGTTTTTTCAAACTAGTTTATGAAGGACTGGGTCGGTTTCCCAAGGTGGTATCCAACTTTGTTAGAGAGAGGTATCCAACTTGTGATACTTCTCCAACTAACCTGTAAATTAACACATAACACATGTATACATATTCATCTTATTTTTTATTAATATGAAAAATATCATGGCATTTTCTCTCTATATATAATGGATAAAATACTTAGTGCACTAAGAGAAGAGAGGGAGGCTATATAACCTTGGTGAGAGAACACATGTAATTATGTGCGGGTGGAATGTGTCTTTGTGGTAATACTTATAAAAATCTATCTTAACAACAATTAATATAAATGATTGTAGATCCATCTTAAGAGTTATTATTCATTGAAAAAAGAAACACCTCGACTAGGTTGGAAGGAAGAATCCAAAGGGTATTGGAGATGCATCTCCTCATTGTATCGACTAAAAAATACCCCTTTACAACTTAAAATATCAACACTATCAAAGTGGTTAGAACCATGGAATACAACTTGAGAAGCAAAGTACATGACACATGCATAACTTATATTTTGGGCAATCCATCAAGGGTTACCACGAGAGTATGTTGTGAGCCCAACGCCTTATTTTGTGTTACTTCTTGTTCTCTAGGTTCTTTTTTCACATCTACCCTTGTGTGGAGGGTTCCATGGTAGCAAAGGTGTAATTGGTTGCATTGGCGGTCCCCTAGAAAATTGAAATCTTATGTGATATTCAACATATTGAGATTCTATCACCAAGTTTTGCATTTCCTTTTCAATCTCATAACCGTGATTTTGTGCTTTTTTCTCATGGATCATTCCTTTTTCCATGAAATTAAATAAAGCTTGGGTATTTGTATCCATGGAATTAAATAAAGATTGGGTATTTGTTTACTTTGTTAAATCCCATATCTAGTTGTAATGTCTTTTAAGTTTTTATTAAAAACAATAATTTGTAAAACACTTCAGCATTCTCATTCGTCCATTTAAAGAGTATGCTAGTTATATGATTTGGGGATTTTTCTCTCAAGTGAAGAACTGTTGTCGAAACATGCGGTCGGGCGGCGGGCCACGCACTTCCACGCAGAGTCCAAGAGTTTCGCTCATCTCGAACAGTGGCTGCTCAATAAATGCTTCATAGCTTTCCACGTCAGCTTATGTCACGTTACGTTTCTCTGAATATTAGACTTAGTCGTTACGGCCGTGGTGAACATTAAAGCACCCTACTATGCAGCATTGAATACTGCATAGCAGGTAGATAGTGGTTTCTTTGCGTGCAAAAGTTGTTTTCCATAGTTTGTCTATATATTCAAAGTTTGTTTTTTTGTCGTTTATAAATGTAATATAAATTCCGTTCACACCGACGCTTCGTTCCCTACATTTATAAATGTAATATATAACTAGCACAGTCATATATAATTTATGACCGATAAACGCCGAAAGACTATATAATTTCTCTCGTGCGTCTGCCAAGGTTTCAGGTTAATTGCATTGAGTACGCTGCATCCAACCCTCTCTATAAGCTATGGAAATGGCAGTGAAATGATCAGAATCCATCTGGAAAGTTACAAGAAGTATTCCACCACAGATGTGGCAGCCGGCTAGTCGGATGGTTACGAATAATGACATCGGTCATGCATATACAGAAAATGCTGCCACGCATTACACAGAATCTCTATTGATGAGCACCATAAATGGTTGATAAATGGAATGCTTGGTATCAGACGTCGGTTCAGAAGCAGAATGTGGGCATTTATTTAGATGCCATGGTTTAATTTTACTTAATCATTTAAACGTGGCAATTACATATGCTTACGGTAATTTTTTAATGTGGTTAGGTAAATGTTAAAAAGTAAACATGTTAACGGATGCCTTGATAAATGCAAGAAAGTTATGAACAATAAATCTGACCCATTGATTTTGGAGGATGACTAAGAATATGCCAGCATCTTCAATGCATAGCCATCAGATTAGGGTTTAAGATTAAATAAGATTAAAAGATCATTAATTATGCCCATTGTCAATAAGTGTACGCCCTTTCTACGTAACAATGTTTGTTATATTTAAATAAAACTTATGATTTTATTTAATTTTAAAGGTTACTGAAACTTTCAAAAAATTAATATAAATTTAATAATAACATAAAAGTTTATTTAAAAAAATATCTTTTAAATTTTATTTAATTTTGATCTTAATAACATCATAAAAATTTATTTAAGAAAATATTTTTTAAATTTTATTTAATTTTGATCTTAATAATATCATAAAAATTTATTTAAGAAAATATCTTTTAAATTTTATTTAATTTTGATCTTAACAAGGCTGCATGGCAGCATATACCTGCA
The DNA here is from genome assembly GCA_010110895.2 of Picea sitchensis. NCBI lineage: Eukaryota > Viridiplantae > Streptophyta > Pinopsida > Pinales > Pinaceae > Picea > Picea sitchensis. The sequence continues at coordinate 13,120 of SNQJ01S0219050.1, forward strand.
GTTATGCAGATATAATAAAACAATAACTGTAAAGTCAAATCTGTTTTTGCATTATTTTGAGGCAAGTACGACTCTAGAAACTTTGGCTAAATATAGAAAATTGTATAAGAGGTAATATCAGAGCTGCTACCTGTAATAAAAAGTTCAAATAATCTACAAATAGTAATAATGAAAAATAGTTTAAATATTTTAAAAATATAATAAAATTTAACAGTATAATGTTAAAATTGGAAAAAACAAATAAAATTTATAGTTAAACTGTTGATTAATATGCAATCAAAGCGAATTGATTGTTATATCCCTGTCAAGGTAGGTATAATCCCTGGCAAAGCAGGTATAATAAAAAAATCATCTTTTGGTGACTTTAATTAATTGCATATGCAGTCACAATAAAACAAAAAGATAGGTGTAGGCTAAAGGGTAAACGAAATGAACTTTTGCCGACAAGGTGGGTATAATACCTGGCAAGGCAGGTATAATAAAAATATCATCTTTTGGTGACTTTAATTAATTGCATATGCAGTCACAATAAAACAAAAAATAGGCGTAGGCTAAAGGGCAAACGAAATGAACTTCTGCCGACAGCCGACTCCGACCACCGTAGATAGCTGACTCCGGCCACTACATACTTCGGCAGACGGAAACTCTACACCCCCAAACGGCGTTACCGTTAGTATATGTCGTCATGCCAGCGAAGCCATCTGCGTGACCTTTCCTTTCGACTTTTGAGCCAGCTGACGTAGGGAGATGAAGGCTTTAATGCTGCTGCTCGTGCCCTCCCTCCACCGTTTCAAAATTTTTCAAAATTTCCCCGGCCGCCGGCCCGCCCGCCCGCCTTTTCAAGTTTTTTCAAAATTTCCAGTGCTGGTCTATCCGACTACAAAGAAAACCAGAGAGCTCAAAGAAACGCAACCAGGAAGGAGCGTGCCCCTGCAATGATTCCATTCAATTCAGGTCAAGATATATCATTGTTATTTGATTTGCCTCCCTGTTAACAGACAAAAATTCATTCTTTTTGTGCTGCCGGGGTTTTACAAAATTGCTATTCTATCGGGAGGGTTATCATTTTTCTCTGCCTGATATTCTGTGTTCTCATAAACTTTTGCGGATTCTCATTCAATGGCAGGCAAAGGAGAAGTTCGTCCCCTGATTCTGAGTGCGCTTATAAACAATGTCTGGGACAAGTTTCCCCAACACAAGGCTCTCATTGTGTCTGGGAAATTAGAAGTTACATACGCGGAGCTGCAAAGGCTTGTAAATAAATGTGCCGCCAAGTTAAGAAACGCCAGGATTGGAACCGGGGATGTGGTGTCTCTCACATTTCCTAACTCTATTGAGGTAAAGTTCCATGCTATGTTTTCGTTTCTACGTGTTCTGGGGTGTTTAAGGGCAAATGTACGGTCATTATTATATGATCTTCTAGGTTATTTCATGAGATGATAGCTTAATATGTTGTGTTTCTTTGGCACAGTATGTGATACTGTTCTTTGCGGTGTTAAGGGCCAGAGCAATTGTAGCACCACTTAATCCTGCCTATACAGAAGACGAATTGGAGTTCTATCTAGAGGATTCCAGGTCCTTAAAAGGAAAGCCCGCCTGCATACATTCATTTTGTCACATGGTCGCACTCACTCCAAACGACTCCGCGTCGACCAAGTAACTTAGATTTATGTTTGGTCGGATCATTCATAGAATGAGATAGATGGAAGGAGTGTGCCCTTCTGTGTTGACTTAACCATAGTGAGGTTTTGATTTTGCGTGGAGATAGATGTGAATCTGATACCTGATTCACAGGTATTTAATGAATTCTGAAATCTGACTGCTGATGTGGTTGCCATAACTGCTTTCGACAGTAGTTATATGGAAGGAAAACACATCTTCGACTTGCAGACAGAGCAAGCAATTCTCGTTGTTGAAAGCTTTCGTAACTTCCTTATTCTAGGTTACAGGTAGCATATTGTATCTTTCTCAAAGTTTGAATCCAGCTCTCAGAATAATTTATCTTGTAGTGATGTTACTTAATTGTATTCTGGGACTATTTCGTTCCAGGTTTTTGCCCACGAGAAGTAATTTGAAAGGCCGAAGGCTAGACCGAGAAATTCAGAGGTCACTGAGGGAGATAATCAAC
>SNQJ01S0219053.1:2249-15247 GCA_010110895.2 Picea sitchensis
GCAAAGCAGACACTAAATCTAGTCATGCTAAGAATATAACACATACCCAACACCATTGAGTGCCCCAAGTATAGACTATGAATGGACTCGTCCCTCACCAGTGGGAAGGGGAAACCCACCCATCAAGAAGAGTTATGCGATTTACTTCCATTTGTTTTAGAAAACGCACACAGTCCACAGCTTTGGTTGACAATCGCAACAAGAAGCAAAACCAGACAAGCAAATGACCAGGGATAGCGACAAGGGATGGTGGATCTCCACCAGGCGAGCAGTGGCGAGGGACGATGGCTAGGGAAAACACTAGCTTTCGAGGGAGACACCCAAGCTATGTTTCATTACAATTTTGCGGACTAGTTTGATCACATTTTTGCACAACCCGAAAAACTATTTGATCATTTATTTAATTTTAATTAGATGTTTAATAATTAGGAAAAAAATCATGTTTTCAAGTTATTACAAAATATTAAATTCAAGTTTTCTTTAATCACATTTTATTAAAAAAATTGTTTGTCAATTTTTTTGGTCTATAAAAAAAAATTTAATTTAAAAAAAAAATAAGAATTGAAAATTATCAAATATCGATAAATTCATTGTTAATATAAAATTTATTTCAACATTTTAATTGTTTCATTTTATAATTTCTATAGAATGAGTTTTATATTTTAAAATATATTTATATATTTCCAATATTCAAAATATAATTGTATGTACTTTGCATCTTTGATGATGATGATGATGATGACGACAACGACGACGACGATGATGACCAAACTTTAAGAAAGGAAATAGTGATGATGATGATGATGATGAACATCCACTAAGACCATAATTACCAAACTTTAAGAAAGACAAGAGTGATGATGATGATGATGATGAACATCCACTAAGACCAAAATTAGCCAACTTTAAGAAAGGAAAGAGTGAGGATGAATTGCCAAACTTTAAGAAAGGAAAGAGATTAGTTATATTTCTTTAGAATTTTATTTATGTGTTCAAAAACATCAGGAAGGTCGGTATTGTGACAAATATTTTGAAATTGAGATCTAATTCGGGTATATGCAAGGCACTCTAAGAGAAAGTGATTTACATGTTTTGATGACTTAGAAGGTTAGGAAGGTCGGTGTTGTGACAAATATTTTAAAATTGAGATCTATTTTGGGTATATGAAAGGCACTCTGACAAAAAGTGTTTTACATATTCAACTCTCTTAATGTCACAAAGATGACAAATTATTTCGTCCTGCAGTGTTTTAAGAATTTTCCAATGCCCAATTTCACTATGCAACTCATTAGAGTTTGTTCTTATTTTAACAATATTGTTTTTCTTCTTTACACTAGTCAAAACCAAGAGATACTTTTGATCTTCTATATTAGAGTTGACCACCTCCTAGTAGTATCTTAATTTTCTTTAATCCCCTAATTCTTTATCGCATAATAGATTCTCCTTAAATTTAGATGCAATAATACTTTTAATATTAACACCCCTGGATGGGGTGGTAATAGGTGGGGCCTTGACCACACATGCGACAAGTTAGGCCACCACTTTGCATTATAATGATATCCAAGTACTAGGTGATGAGGTCTGGATTTAGCAAGTTCAAAGGTATGAGGAGGTGGGAGGGAGGGAGGAGTACAAACTTATCTTCTCCAACAAGTGAAATGAAAACTCCATGGGAAAAACTAGAGCATGAGTATGGGATTCAACTTTGGAAATTGATGAGGAATCATACTACATTATGGCATCATTATACCTGCATTAACTATTATGGAAATCAAGACATGAAGGGACGATCTAAGCTGCGCAAAATTAGTCCTGTGGAGAGGAGGAGTCTGTTATTAAATGGGGAAAGGAAGGCCGACCACAGTGACATTAGCCTCCCTGGGACAGATGCAAGCTTTTGGAAACATGGTCGACTGATATTATCACTCTCAAACATCTGGAACAATGTTCTAGGTCACCTGTCATACTTTCTTTACTTTATCTGTTTAATTTTGTGTGGTTGGGTTCTAGCTGCGGTCGAGAAGGGTTCTTTGTGCATTTTCCTGTTCATCCTGGGTTTGGGTTTACCACTGTTAAAGGCAGGGAACAATTTTGTCTCTACCTCTCCTCTAGGGAATCTTCTCTGTGAACTCTCCCTCATTGTGCCAAATTCCATTTTTGCTACCTAAGGGGTATAGCTTGATATTTTTTCCGCTCTAGACCTATCACCCTCAACCACGACTAAGTGAAATTCTGTCAAATTCAAGGGTGGATGTAGGAAAAAAACATTGGTTGGATCAATTGGGGCTTCAACCTCAAGGAATCCCCCTCACCTCTCCAAGGCTAAGAAGGAAGCCCTAATAGTTGAAAAACTTTTTCAAGAGACTTGGATTGCTTCTTTTTAAAAGGAAATGCAGGATATGGAGAACCTAGCCCGGAAAAAATGATAGTCCTAGCCAATAATTAAGTGTTGGACGAACTGGAAGGATGGGTCAGGGACCCAATCTATTCTCTAACCCAAGACACCAAATACTTTAGGATCATTGAGACCTATTGGATAGTTAAATCCATGATAGCCCAAGCATTGGAGTATTATATTAAACATCAACAAGATATACTACATACCATTGAAATTTCCAAAGGCAAGTTTGAATTTGTTTGCCAATCTATTTTAGAAATTAAGCTATATGTCTCTCTTGCTTTAGAGGATACCTCAGCTAGGAACTAGACAACGAGATTTGCTAACACCATGGGGACTCAAACCAATCCAATTATGTTGGATGATGCCCCAAAACCTACTAGGCTTACACAAGAGATAATCATTGAGAATGGAAAGCAAGCAAAGATTCCAGAGGAGGATATCAATCCTCCACCTGATGATTGATGCTTGTTTTAAATTATTATTGTTGTAAGTATTATATGTTAGAACATAGACAGTTTAAACATGATACTATCTCTTTCTGCATGTTAGACTATAAAAAGAAGTATACATATAATGATGAAATTGGGTGCTATAACCTAAAGGTGGAGGTCCTGGTTTCCCTAGAGGTAGTCCTCCATTAGTGACTATTGTAAATTTTGTTGTATATAATGTGAAGTATATCCTTGGTTTCTAGTTTAAAAAAGAAATATTAGTGATATTTTGCAGAATGACTTCTTTCTTTATTCCCCAATGATTTATCCAAGACTTTGGCATCTTTATGCCATCCTCGCTTGAGACACTGGTGGTTTTGGATGGAGTTTGAAGCAATTTGGGGGGGGGGGCACTCTTGTCATCCATGTTGTTTATCTTGTTCTTGTACGTTAAATACCTAATCATAGGTGTTCTCTTAATGAGGGAAATCATTTCTTCTATGAAGAGGATAGGATAGGGTGTATTTCCTTTAATTTGAGCTTATAAGTTATGAAATTCTTTTGGATCTATTCTATCGTTCTCCAGGATTCTCTAGACACGCTACATCCCCAAACTTCACATCAATTTAAGATAACAAGAGTCTCAAAAAGGATTTTCTTTTTATCCAATGGCCAAAGGTCCTCTAATTTACAATTGTTTTGAAGCCCATAATAAGCTTTCCACTCTCCATTTATCCTTTCCTCAACGCTATACTTCCAATTGAGCTTGTAATGAATATTGATTATGAGATATTTGTATAAAAACACTTTCTTCAAGCTATTGTTGTCATACACAGAAGTATTGTAGGTGATCTTTTTGGATTTAATTATCATAACCTTCGTTTTGTCATTGTTCATAGTCATACCCATACTAGAGAAAAAGTCCTTGAGGATTCCGAGTTGCTTACCGAGGTCCTTGAGGATATATATTTAAAAGATTTCAAAGTGATGTTTTCATTTTTTATACATAAAAATCATATTAATGTTTAGTTAGTTTTTTCTAAGCTATTCGAACCAATTTCATATTAACAAAAATAAAATACAACTAGCGTGCAACTGGCTTGCCACTTGGCAAACTAAACCAACTATAGTATAATTTTTTTTTTTAGGACTTATATACTTCTTGTTTCCATACCATAACCAATCATTGATTACAGAGTTATAAAAATGAAAGAGTCATTACTTAAAAGTTTGGAATTAAGTTACTTGCTTGGCTAACCTAGCATGGATTATGGAGAAAAAACAAAAAACTAGTAGAGTAATTGTTAGTCCCTAAAGTTGCACTCGACTGGTAAGGGCAAGCTAGGGCATCATTGATTTATTGTAAAAGTGTTTTTTGAGGGTTTTATGATTTGGTTTTTGTAGGGTGGTTGAAAACTGGGTCAAGATTACAACATGACATGAAAATCAAGATAAAAACATTGCATATCCCACTGGCTGAATAATAGGTAGGTACATAGATGGATTAAACCAATTTAAGAAAAAGGAAAGTGAAGTCTTCAATTTGTCAACTTCACAAGAGTTTTCATCTCAATATATTATAAAGAAACAAGAGTATCAGCTTGACATCATTACTTGAAAATTATCTCTACAACAAAATCTTCACTGTATAAATTAACATTCAAGAATAAAAAAGCATTGCAATCTGAATAATAAATTCAAGCATGAAGAATGAAATAACAGAGTAGAAAAAAAAGGTCTAACCATCCATATGCCTTTGCTATTGAGTGTCAATTGAACATAAATGCCTTTTACAATAAGCTCCACAAAAAGTTTCTCTGGATCTCCAATTTTTCGACCTTAACATGGTCTGTCTTCTATCTATTTAAACTATCTATAAAAACTTCCAGATCCTATTATCTAGTATAGCCTTTGATGAATAGAATCGAAAAATATCCAACTCCTAAAGTAATTCACTCAAAATGAGCTTCTACCCCCAAAAAATAGTCCACAGCTCAACATCTTGATATAACAAATATTGCCATCATTAAATTTGACTATACAAAATAGGGATTTTGTTTGACTCTGTAAAACAGATCGAATTCTAGCATTTCACTGATCAAAATGAATAATCTTTTGCCATATCTCCTGGAGAACATTTAAACAAAATTATAACAAATCTCCATGTAACCTTTAGGATATAATCGCAGCAGTGGCTTTGGCATTTTTCTGCTTGAGATTTGTGGTTAGCACAACATTGTGCTAGTAGAGTCTGAAATTAATTTCCCTGAGTTCCTTAAGCAATGCCCTTTGCTCTTTCTTCTTCTTTTTAAGACCTTGAATCCTTTCTTGCTGGCGAGCATTCCACTGTTCTATCTGCGTCTTTTCCTTCTTTAATTGTTTTATTGTTTTCTGAAATTCCTTAATCTTTTCCTTATCAGTTCTTATCTTAACCCTGAATCCTAAGCATTCTTCAGAAGGTGCAGTTTCATTCAGGTTTAAGGCAACACTAGGTTCCTTGGCTTTAACCTGGTATTTTGAGATTAATTCTAAGCTATGTTCTTCCTCAGAACTTGATGAATCTAAAGCTCCAGGTACATCTGGTAAGTAATCTGAGTCTTCCAAGTAATCTTGTTTTTCTTCAGGGAATTCACTGATGCCTTTAGCCATCTCTTTAGCTTTTGCTAATCTAGTTGAAGCTCTCATTACAGGGCCTGTAGGTGGTGTAAGTATTCCCTTTCCTTTATTGACAGATTTCTTGGGTAATGGGGTCTTTTTTGCTCTTTTCCTGGTACTTGTTTCAACATCCTCAGAATCATCTTCTATGATTATGGTGTTTTCTTCTTTGATTGACGGATTGAACATTGCCTTTGACTTCAGCCTATACTTATTAGTAACCCTAGTCAAATTTCTCTGAGGTTTCTGTGATACACACACACCTTTATCCTTTTTTCCTTTGATTGCAACGCTCCTTTTGCTGGTTGATGGCATTTCAGACTTCACTGTAGTTTGAGCGGCGAGATCATTATCTGACTCTGTTTCTCCTTTAACATCTTCCTCAGGAAGCATTTCAATTTTGGGCTCCCATCTAGGTCTCTTACTTCTTCTCTTCTTAGTTACCTTGATATCAGAAGACTCATCTTTCATAGGGTTTTCATCATAAATATCTCGACTTTGTTTAATGGTCTTCCTCCCTCTTCCCTTTTTCTGCTTATTGGATTGAGTGATAGGCTTTAAGGATTGCGTGAGCCAGGGATTCTGTAATTCGTTCAGGGCAGACATGACTAGGGTTTTAATTAGGATTTGATGGAACAAACTGCCTTTAGCATTAGTGGAAATTGGCTGCACTTTCTTGGACATTTTTTTCAAACTTTTAAGCAGAAAATAAGAAAGATTTAAAGGGTAATCACCGTTTAGATGCATTAGTATTCTGATATGGTAGATGTAGACCAATGAAAACCTTCCTTCGCAGGTGATGTACCTGTGAATCACCACCAGAGCAGTGTACAATTCGGGTCGAACCCAGTTGCGACGTATTCCCCTTCTCCAATCTGGATTCTACTTATCTGAAAGGAGGAATTGATTTACAAATTCAGTAACCACGTGCTCCTTCTTCCACCATATTTCCCCTCCAACCATGAGCCTGCAAGCCTTTGCTATAGTCTTCTTTGTCACTAGCATCAACATCCTACTGATTTCGACCTCGTGACCATCGAAGTTCAGAGAAAATTCCATGGAAACTTGCTCATCATAACCCTGAAATGTGGTGAGAAACTCAAACCACCCGGCGTCCCTGAATCTTTGGGCCATCTGAGGGTAGGCTTCAAGAAGTTCGGCACCTTCTAGTTCTATTCTAGCAACCTGTCCGCTCCTCTTTGGAGCCATTAAACCCAATTCTGCAACCGTCGTCCTCGGGTTCCAAATTCACCACCTGCAATTGTTAGTGTATCTTGTTGCTTTGAATGGATACTTGCATTTCTCCCTGCAAGCCTGAATTAAGCCAACTCGAACAGGTAACATATAATGATCATCAAGCAATAGGTGATTTTGAAATGAAACCTACGCGCGTACATAACAATTATATTCTGAAACTGTTGGATTTGGAAATTATTGCCAAGCTTTCGTGGGAGCATACGAACTCTCAATTCATGAATCGTGTCATCATAACTAAATCGGGATGGCAGGGGCAAGTTATGGCATGATTATTTGGCACTACGGGAATAGGCTTATTCCCGTAGCACATTTGACAACTTGAAAATTTGAAATTCAAACGGCATAAAAGGAGACACCTCAATTTTAAACAATGTTTTTTTCAAAATCAAACTTAAATAAATCATCAAAGACTATAATGCAAACCACAAAATACCTAAATCTAAAAATGGAAAACAACTGAAAACGGAAAATGAGGAATGGGTAAGGAGGGTTTAGGACAAAGGTTTCTCACTAAACCAAGACAAAATTAGAGACTAACAGTAACCATTCATAATTAAGTAGGTGGAAGAGGTACAATTTCCTCAGGAACCTGTTGGTTGTCTTCCCTAGGCTTGTTGAGGTCCAAACCCATTGAGTGCTTGTCCATGAGGGTAATTTTTTGGTCTACAAATATGATCTGTAGTTGTAGGCATTCTAGTTGAAGCAAGATCTTACTGTTAGTTGTGCTTCTCTATGTCATTACTTTCCCTAACAAGGTCTTCACATGCCAATAAAGATCGAAGATCCTATGGTACTTTATTTCCCTGGAGCATGATGTGTTGGTGTGTGGAATCCAATGAGTGAATTCAACATCAACCTCTTCATCGGTGGTTAGGGCTCTGTCATGTTTGACATCCGCTTCAGCTAGCTCTTATTTTTCCCTAGTCTCAGGAGGAGTATGAGAGTGGAAATCCTCAACAACTGCCATGGGTTCCTGTTGAGCATGTGGAATTGGGAGCCTCTGTCCACAATAAAGACCCCGCCTACCTAGAACACCTTTAACCATAGATGCTGGCAAGAAGAATAAACTGATGTGACCCGAGTGGATGCGCGTCTAGAGTGACTAGGGTGGTTGCAAGAGTGTCAAGGAGATCACGGGAAGACCTGAAGAGTGCATCTATTGAATTCCATAATGGCCCTTTCCATATATATGCCTCAGGTTATGACAGTGAATGCTAGCTTGTGCCACTTTCTCTACCTTGAACATTCTCCCAATTTGTGTTGTGGGTGACAACTAGGCACAATGAACCTCATAAAAATCGATTCCCCTTGATTGATTGTTGGTGAAGGTATGTTTATCCAGATGGGAGGCCATATGAATGACCATTATACTTCCCATAGTATCGACTCTATATTTCCCTCATGCGACCATAACTGAGCCTACTACATGGTCGAAGGTAGGGTGAATGTTCCTACATCAAGCGGTCATCACATTAAGGGCTCGCATGTACAATAAGACCTCATAATCTGCCATAATAACCTTTGGATGGTGAGCTCCCGAGCCTCGAGGTGATGAGGTGGCTTTGGTCATCACGTGGAGTGTCTCTCTAACACCCCATCCAGGGAATGTTTAGTTAAGTTAATGACATCTTATATATATGTTAAGTTATTTTCATCACGAGGGAAACCAATTTTTCCAAAAAGTGAAATAAATTCCATCCCACACACATACATAAAAAAGCACTATATTTATCTAGATTTGAACTTAGATTATTCCCAAAATAGTATCACATCTCCAATTCCAAAGGTTCAAACACATTTCCCCATACACATACATAAAAATACTATATTTGTCAAAATGTAAACCCAAAATTATTCGCAAAATAGTATTACATCATGTCATTAAACCATTATTTATTGGTTAAAACATTAAACTATTATTTATTTGTTGGAGTTATGTTTAAAAAATAATAAACCATTATTTGTTAAAACATTACATATGGAGTTATGTTTAAAAAATAATATCTAAATTAAAATGTGTGAGAACTTATTAAACAAATATTAAAAAAATGAAATCTTTGAATTTGAATTATTTAAACAATTTAAAAATCTTCCTTAAAACATTAAAAGGTTAAAGGAACAATCAAATCATTTTTTCAAAGTTCACCTACAAATAAAAACCTTAAAGATAGAGAAGTTTACAAAACCTATGTTTTTTTTACAAAACTATAAAATATTTAAATAGTTTTTGTGATGTTAGAAAAAAAAATTGATTTATCAAATCTTAACAAAATAAATACACAAATTAATAATTTATCTTAACATATTGTTTTTATGATTAAAAGATTGAAAATAAACTTTTCAATTTTTCCTTAATTTTAATGAGTTAAAATGTTACGAAGATCCATAGTGTTATAAATAAATTGAAGCTGAGACATAATGCTTAAGCAGGTAGGGAAATTTAAGATAAATTGCTTTTAGTCCTTTGCCTTTTTAGTATCACAAAAATAACATATTCAATGTTTTTAGGTCTAGTCGAGTGCCTAACTCACTTTGAAACTAATGAGAGTTTGAGCTTATTTAATAATATTAATTTTGTTCTTTAAGCTTCCCACAATAGAAATATAATTTTGATATTCTGGCTCGGGGTTTATGTTTTCTTTATAATACAATAACTTTTTATTATTTTCAATTTCTTCATTACACCACAATTTCTCTTTTAAAATTTGTTGTGATAGTAGTTTTAATGGTATCAATATTCCAAAGATAAACCTCCTAATTTATCCTCCAATTGTCAAGCCAGGGATCTAGATCTTTAGTATTCACTCTCTTAAGTGAATTTTAATGGTATTTGAAGCAGTGTTAGGAATCCTTTCAATATTCATGTTGATTAGTTTACACTTATACATGAAGTCCTTTATCATATCCTTACTCTCAATGGGTGGAAGCCCATTTTCCAAGAGAAGGATTGGGTAGGGCATTTCATTTTTTATTTTAGGATTATTAATTGTAAAACACTTTTGGATTTGCTCAATTTTTCTCGAAGTTTCTCTAGTAATGCTACAACCCCAAACTTTATAGCCATCTAAGACCAGTAGAGTAACAAGCATATCAAAGATGACATTTTTTCCCTGAACCCATAAATATGTTTTTGTACAGTTGTTCCCAAGACCAAAATATGTCTGCCAACCTCTATTAATCCTTCTTTCCACACTATAATTACAATTGAGCTGGTGATGAAGATCAACTCAAATATTTTATATGATGGAACTTCTTGCAAGTTTTCATTTCCATACACAAATTTAAGATATGTGATTTATCTAGATTTGATGATCATAACCTTTGTCTTCTCAATATTTACTGACATTCCAGAGATAGCACAAAAATATTTGAGAGTTATAAGTTGTTTGTCAAGATTGGAGGGGCTTCTTTCCAAAAGAACAATATCATTTACATAAATAAGAAGAGTGATGGTTATTTTAGCTAAGTAGCACCAATGCAACCTACTTTCTCCAAACATGCCTCTAATCGGTCAATATAAATCATGTGTGAGAGTAATAAGGTGATTTAAGGTTGAATGATGGCTTCAAAATCAACTTGCCATTTATCCCTCTTACTGTGACTTTTTGACCAAAAACTAATCTTCTTCTCCAAAATAATTCCACATAACTTGATTAAAAGAGGGCTAATCATAATGGGCTTTTAATTTGAGCAACTATTTTTTCACTAGTTTTAAAATATGAACAATGAGGCTCTAATTCCAATGTTTAGGGAAATATTGTTTGATTGCTAAGTTGAAAAGATCATGCATGTGAGGGATGATAATAAAGCCTCCAATTTTGAGGATTTTTTCCTCATAACCTCCGATATCTTAGTAGTGATCCTTTTTTCTAGGTGTTTTATCCCAAACTCATTGTCCTCCAAAGTGAAAACCTCTTATGTTATAGAAAAAAAATTGTTGTTATATGAAACATTAGGGAACTTGTAGAGATTTTTAAGGTAGGATTTTCAATCACTCATATAAATTATATTGTTATATTTACCTTTTCAAGTTAGGATTTTCCTCCATAATTTTTTAGTCTTGGACTTAGAAAGGTGGAAGAGTTTATCCTACTTTTTATTTACATATTGTCATTTTTTCCTACTTTGTAATTTTTTATATCGATAGTCTTGTCAAATACATCTCTTATAGTTTTCCTAGAAATCTTAAAATCATTGTCATACCATGGGTTAGTGTTATGTTTTTTTTTATTTTTGAAAGAAATTTCAAAAGAGCACTTGTTTATACAAGTGGAAATCTTTGTTGGAAAGTTATGATAAAGGTTCTCAATATTGTTATCCCTTATTAGGGGATTTAATTCCTTCTTTAAATCTTTTATGTATGTTTGTCAAAGATCAAGTGCTTTTCACCATTAGAAACTTTTTCTATGAGAATCTTATGCATATTAATATTTAGAGTTAAAATTAAGGTTTTGTGATCCAAGTCATGTTCATGCTTGTCCGAGATACCAAAATTAATAATTTGGTTGAGCAAGGGGATATCCAATATAACATAGTCAACAAAATTGTTGCTAAGACCGTGAGTACAAGTCATTTGGTTAGATTTTGGCCACCACATCAAACTGTTGCAAATTATTAGGTCTTGAAAACTATAAAGTTTATTCAATTATGTACGAAACAAGTTTTCACCTAAATATTTTAAACTTCTTTTATACATATAGGCTAAATGAATGTCCCCATTTAATCATAAAGGATTAGAGTTAGAGATTTTGATTAGGATTGTGACTTGCTTACATGTTTTTCTAACATTAAAGTCCCATAGGATAAGTGTTAGAATATGAAATATCTGTGCTCGTTTTACCATTGACAATACCCTTGTCACCCAAACATAGGTCGAAGCCACCCTCCGAGCACCTTAATTTTGACTGAGAATTACTCCGGAAGCAAACCCTAGGCTAGATAGCCAAACAAGGTGTAGTGCATCTTCCTCCAAGGATAACGTACCAACAATAGCTGATCAGATAGTCCAAACCCTAGCCAAGAGATAGTCCAAGCCAATACTGAAAACTAGTTGCTGCAGCAGCTGCACCTACAGCTCTCCTCCACACGTGCGCACCAAATTGGGAACTGCAGTGTGCACTAGTTGCTGCTCTACAATTATGAGATTTGTCAAATGAGAACTGGCACCCTGTATTTATAGTGGTTTTGCCAAATTTGTTGGGGCCGACTTCTCCTTCTGGGTACATATCTGTTCAATATAGTATTATTATTTCTGGCTGACTTCTTCTCTTGGAGGCTAATAACCTAATATAAATTATCTTCTTGAGTCGACAAGACTTTTAGGGTTATTAGCCAACTCATTGGGGTTTTCTCTTGCTTTCCAGAGTCTTCTATTCTCGTCAGGTTTACACATGGAGTTAAATACCTCCTGCAGCTACCATAATATTAACACTCCCTCCTAGCTAGGGAGCTATTATAGGTAATGGTCTTGAGCAAAAAAACATACCATTTACCCGGTAGCATCAACATAGTCGTTTAGACTATCTCATGACTAGATCATGAGCATCACCATCACCATCAACTGCATCATCTCTCGAAGCCATACTTCATCTGAGTAATTAGACATGATGCTGGATAAGTCACTCATACCATAGAGTGACACAAGAGTCATTCTTATAATCTAGAAGAGTAAATGCTCTAAACTATTTACCGTTTGGAAAATCTCTATTCATCATTCGTCTGGATGATGATTATCTCCAATAAATTGTTGATAGTCTTCAAGGAAATTAAAACAAAAATAGAACACAACTATGTCTATCCATAGTAGTACATAACTACAATCTAGTGGTACACTACCACACCAAGTAACACACAAGTACTTGATCAACAACGTATAGTCACAAACAGTGGAACATATCCACCAAAATAGTCTTCATCTACTGTCATACAGTCTTCATAACAAACATTGGATAGCAACCTACACAGAAACAATGTTATGATATAAACTGAATCATCTGGGCCAATATTTCACTGACATCTGTGAGCTCTGAAAGAATATATGCCCTCGGAGTAGAACAATGAGATATCTGGACTATTCTTCTCAAGCAAGGAAGAATCATTGTCCTGTCTTCTAAACTTGGACCATTCTTACTACATTAATCAAGGTGCACCCTGGAGAGAATGTATAACACTAAGGAATGCTGAGCCTGGACCATTCCCCACCCTGGGCCATTCCTCCTACACTAATCAAAGTGCACCCTGGAGAGAATGTATAA
>SNQJ01S0219054.1:0-15247 GCA_010110895.2 Picea sitchensis
CATTAACACATACATGCAATATATATATATATATATATATACAGGCATTACTCATTAATTATAATGCAAATACAAATACACAGCATACAGCGAACACAGAATTGGTACTTATATTTTAATAGATGACCACTAACTGTGTCCAAACCTTCAACGAACCTCCCAGCCTTAGACCATACTTCTCTTCATGCTCAGAAGTGGGTCACAAGGGAATTCTAGGCTTGGCAAGGACAACAAGGAAGTTGCACAGAAAAACAAGAAGGACCTTTTATCCCAGGAGCCACTTATGCCCACAACCCACAGACCCTCATTCCCCACACACCTGCTCCACCTCAGGAGGGTACACCTTCACTAATACAATTTCATCGGCTACTACACCTCCCTTACCTTGGGCTTCAACAATAAGCTGGACCAGAAGTCTCAGAGTATTGTAGCTGCTATGGGACTCCCTTCCAGGAGAAATCACTTCCCAGCAAACTCTCTCACCTAGGAGAGTTTCTCACAGGCCTGACAACCTGCTTATTCAATTCATCTCCTAAGAAACAAAGCAACAGAATTCAGCTGCACATGGGTGACAGTGGCAACAGAAAACGAGTATGGACACTGAAAATGGCAACAACCAAACGCTAAGACACAGCATGGCTCAAGCGAATACAATTGTGTCGGGCTTCACATGAGACACACGAGATAACTCAAGTAAGACTGCAGGATTCCAAAGGTGAGTACTAGATACAGAGGCGATGATGATGGATAACTGGTTCAATGCGTGAATCCCTGGTCAATCGGGAAGGTGACAGACTTCCATAGAATCATAAGGGTCGTGAGGAAAACTCCAAAGTGGTCCAAACGTAAGGATGGAAAAAATTCCATAATGGGAAGCGACCCCCCAACGAGCTGGATTTCCCCGCTATAAACTGCATGTGCCTAGGTTGACACATGTCTTATTGAAGCCACATGAGTTCCACTTAGCACTCATTTCCTTTTTCCCAAGAACTTAGGACAACACAACTTATGTCAACCATAGCCTTTGGGAAATAATAATAAAATATTATTCCCTTAGAGGTAAGCCTTCTAGTTTAGCCCCTAGGCTTAGACACTTAGCCCCCTCACATACCCTACCTAGTGGAGCTTAGTCCCCCATAACTCTTCTTTGTGGTAGTTTTACACACAACAGTGTAATTTTATTAATGATGGGAGTATTTACATATACAAAATTAGGCTCATTGGTCTTAGCATTTGCCTCACCAGCCTAATAAAAGCGTAAGTCTCTCAACTTATAACCACTCGACTCACCAACCTATAAACATAATTACAATTTAGTAGGGGCTCGGCCTTGGGGTGTTACAATGCCCTCCCCTTATTTTTGCACTGTCCTTAGTGCAACTTATTTTCACAACAACAACAAGATTTCCAAAATCTTCAAAAAGATGCGGGTACTCTGCCCGCATAGCATCTTCATGCTCCCATGTTGCGTCCTCAGGACCATATCAGGTCCACTAGACTTTTACAAGCCCTATGGCTCGATTTCAGAGCTGCTTGCTTTTCCGGTCCAGTATACGCACCGGATGCACCTACAAGACGCCTTCTTGCTCCACCTGAATCACATTCCAATCAATAACATGATTAGCATCAGGGATATATTTCTTAAGCAATAAAACATGAAACGCATTATGTACAGTCATGGATGCAGGCAATGCAAGCATATATGCAACTGGTCCAATCTTTGTTAGGATTTCAAATGGCCCACAATATATGGTTGCCAACTTGGAACAGTTTCCCAGCTTCAAGGAACTTCTGTTGGCTTTCACCTTCAGGAAAACATGGTCACCCACTTTGAAATCCGTGTGGGTTCTGCCTTTTTCTGCATATCTTTTCTTCCTGTCTTGGGAAACCTCAAATTCTGCTTAATCTTCATCATTTTCTCTTCCATTTCCTTGAGAAACTTTGGCACAATTATTTCTCTATCAGTTGGGTTGTCCCAACTTATTGGTGTGTTGCACTTTGTGCCATAAAGTGCTTCAAACGAGCTCATCTTCAGTGATGCTTGATACCCATTGTTGTAGGCAAATTCTACCAAGTGTAGATAATCTTCCCATTTAGATGGTTTGTCCATCACATACATCCTTAACATGTCCTCTATCACTTGGTTCACCCTTTCTATTTTCCCATCAGACTCGGGATGATAGGTTGTGTTGAAGTTCAGATTCGTTCTAAACCCTTTGAATAACCCTTTCCAGAACATTGAGGTAAATTTCGGGTCTCTGTCAGACACAATTGTCTTGGGAATATCGTGCAATAGTGCTACTTCCTTCATATAATATCAGCAACATTAGTTGCCTTGTGAGTAGTTTTCAATGGAATAAAATGGGTAGCTTTCGTAAGTTTATCCACCACCACCATGATGGAATCATGTTGCTTGTCAATTCTATGCAATCCTGTGATGAAACCCATTGTCACCACTTCCCACTTCCACTCAGGAATGGGAAATGGTTGTAGCAACCCAGCTGGGTGCCTATGCTCAGCCTTGACCCTTTGACATTCTAAGTATTTAGCTATGTACTCTACAATTTCTTTCTTCATGCCTGGCTAAAATTAATGGCTCTTGATTGTCGCCACTATTTTCTGATATCCAGGGTGCCCAGCATAAGGCACATTATGCATTTTTTTCAAGATCATTATTCTCAACTCCTGGGAATTAGGTACATAAAATTTTTTTTTGTACAAGAGTGTTCCATCAGCTTCCAATTTATAATCTTCCATTTTATGTAGCATCTTACCTTGTTGTATCTTTGCCACCAATTCCATGTACCGCAAATCTGCATTTGCAGCTTCCAAAATTTTTCCTTTAATATCATTTTGATACATGCTAACGATTGTAGCATGTATTTCATGCACTCTTCTGCTGAGTGCATCAGCCACTTTGTTCTCCTTTCCTTTGATATGCTTGATATCAAAGTCATACTCACAAAGGAATTCCAACCATCTACTTTGGCTAGCATTCAAGGTTGGTTGATCAAACAAATAATTCATACCATTATGGTCTTTCCTCTGTTCAAACCTCCTTCCCATGAGGTAGTGCCTCCATTTCTTCAGGGCATGCACTATGGCTGCCAACTCCAAATCATGAGTTGCATAGTTCTTTTCATGATCCTTCATATTTTTGGATTCATAACATACCACAAACCCATTCTGACTGAGGAATCCTCCTAGTCCTTCTTTGCATGCATCTGCGCACACTACAAAATCTTCATTCGGCTACAATCCTTAGGATTGGAGCACCGGTTAACAGTTGCTTCAATTGTTGGAAGCTTCTCTCACATTCTTCTGTCCACTGAAATTTCTTCTCCTTCCTTTGCAAGGAAGTGATGGGGTGAGCTATCCTAAAGAACCCTGCAATGAACCTTCTAGAATAGCCAGCTAGACCCATAAAGGATCTAACTTCTGTCACATTCTTTGGCATTGACCATTCTCTAATGGCTTCTATCTTCTCAGGATCCACGGCTATCCCATCCTTTGAAATGATATGTCCCAAATAATGGATCTTCTTTTGATAAAATGAGCACTTGCTCAAGTTTCCATACAGTTGGTGCTCTCTTAGCACCTGCAACACCATCCTCAGATGATGTTCATGCTCTTCCTTCGACTTGGAATACACCAGGATGTCATCCAAAAATACTATGACAAACTTGTCTAGATATTCTCTGAATACACCATTCATTAAGCACATGAAAACAACGGGTTCATTTGATAACCCAAATGGCACCACTGTGAATTCATAATGACCATACCTTGTTTTGAAGGCAGTCTTGTTGATGTCTTCCTCTTTAATCCTTACCTAATGGTATCCTGACATGAGATCCATCTTCGAAAATGTATTTTCATCTTTTAATTGATCAACGAGATCATCAATCCTTGGTAAAGGATATTTGTTCTTTATAGTCACTTTGTTCAACTGTCTGAAATCGATGCATAATCTCATTGTTCCATCTTTCTTCTTTACAAACAAGACTGGGGCACCCTAAGGTGATACACTTGGGTGTATATACCCCTTCTTTAGAATCTCTTCAAGCTGCATTTGTAGTTCCTTCAGCTCCAATGTACTCATTCTGTAGGCAGTCTTTGACACTGGGGATGCTCCAGGCATCACATTTATAGATAAATCAATATCTCTCTTTAGAGGTAGTCCTGGTACCTCGTTGAACACATCTTCAAAATATTCCAGGACTTCATAGTCCTCCAGAATTGGCACCTTATCCTTAGATGCTTCATCCATATGAGCTGCAAATAATTGACAACCTTTCTTGTAGCATTTCTTCAGCTGTATTGCTGAAATTTATCTAATAGCAACTGCCCTGGGAATTCCTTAGACTGTTCTTTGATTTCCTTCCTCATCCAAGCAAGTGAATGCCTTGTTATGGCAGTCTAAAATGGCATGGTGTTGATCCAACCAATCCATACCAATTAGGAAATCATATGAACCTAAAGGCAAGATATTCAGATCTGCCTTGGTACTTAGTCCATTCATGCCCACTGGACATGATTTAACTGACTCGACAACTTTCCTCTTGGCTCTTGTAGCTAGTTGTACCAGCCAATATTTCTCATGCTTGCTTCTCGGCAAGCATAATATTTCCACAACTTTAGGATCTATGTAACTATGACTAGATCCTGAGTCTATTAAAATAGTAAAGCAATGGTTATTGATAATACCTTCAACTTCAATCATGTGTTATTGATACTCGGCTTGCTTGTTGTCTAGGACTGCATAGATCCTTGGTACTCTTTTTCCCATGTCCTCCATTATTTATGCTTGCTGAGCATTGTGAACAGATCTCACCTTGTCCATTCTGTGAGGACAATCTCTATACCTATGATCTCCTTTGCATCCACAACATTCCATAGGTGTTCGTCTTGGTCTTTTCCCACCTACTTCAGCCATCCTGGGCTCTCTCAAAATTGGTTGTCCTTGAGGACTATTCCTGAAAAATGGTGGTTTGATTCCCTTCTGGATTTTCTCCCTCTTGAACTTCTTCTCTTCTTCCCAAGATTTTTGGAAAGTAGGCTTCTCTTTTTGCTGATCATATAAGCATTTTTCTCTCCTTGTAGTTTCTTCCATATTTTTTTCAGGTCATCATATTGGATCTTATCACTGATGGAAGATGGCAGCCCACTCAGATACCTTTGAATCTTAATTGTTTCATCCTTGATGAAGGGGACATATTTCAAAAACTCCAAGAATCTTCTTTCATACTCATCAATGGATATACTTCCCAGCGTGAGTTCGAAGAGCTCTTTCATTTTCTTGTCATAATACCTCTTAGTTAAGTACTTCTTTTCAAAATGTCTCTTGAATTCCCTCCATGTAACATTCTTCTCTCTAACGTGTTGTACTTGCACAAGTTGATCCCACCATATGGATGACTTTCCTTTAAGTTGGTAAATGGCAATTCTTCCCTCTGTATGAGAAGAATAGTTCTGCAGTTGGAAATATTTCCTCATGCCCAGCAGCCATGTCTCAACATCTTCATCTTTCGTGTGTTCTCTATCAAAAGTAGGAGGCTTGATTTTATTCATTTCACCCTTCAGTTCATCCAATTCTGATTTCCTATGCTTTCTGGTAGGAGATGGAATTGAATTGTTGTGTGCTCTCTTATTGGAATGTTTTGGGGAGTGACGGTGATGCCTGTTAACGCTCCTTGATATTCCTTTCTTCTCAGGGGTCCCACGACTCCCTGTTTTTCTTGAGACACTCTCCTTATCCAACTTCTTTTCGATTCTTTCCAGGCTCTGCATCAACTTTATGTTGAATTCTCCCCGTTGCTCCCTGGATTTTATGATTTTTTTTTATTTGCTCGGTGAGTCTGGACATCTTTCTGCAACTTTTCAATGATTTTCATCGTGTTTCCTTCTTTATCTATCTCTTCTCCATGCCCATTGGAGTTTGTTCCTTCAACTCCCAAATGGACATCCCTTCCTCTTGCTTCATTCTTCGAACTGTAAGCATCATGTGTCTCCTCCATTCCTCTGCACTATGCGACAATTTGGTTCGGTTCCGTCAATTGTTAACTCTGCAAAATGTGCATTCAACCAAATTTTTGTCAGGATATCAGTCTTTAATAATTTTCCATAGGACTTAAACAATCTGATTCAATAGAAAGAATATCAAACTCTATTTTCAGTGGGTCTTTGTCGATCAAGAATCCACACGATTCTATTTCTAACCGTGTTCTATTCTGCAAAAATTCACCATTCAACACTAACCCATTCTTCCTCGGTCCTTGGTTCACATGTGACCACGGCTACGACCGAGTGCTAATGATTTGGGTGCTTATCCGAAGTGTTTAAACTTCGGACTCTGGAGCTTCGGAGGTTCCCCTTTTTCTGTGCATCACCACATCACAAAACAATGAACTGTAGAATGTGTGAAGAATGGTGGATCTACGGTCCACATTCCTTCATGAACCACTTCTTCTAGAGTGTCAAGTCTCTGGACTTCACCATCTGGCACCACACGTCCACTAGGGCCCACGGTTTTTGTGCTTGAACTAATAAATTCTGAAAATGTCACATCAACTTTAGTACTTTTCAAATTGTGGGGGGCAAGGCTCGACAGTTTTGGATTAACCCACCAATCGCTCCACAATTGTCCCCACGCTGACACGTACCCCTTCTAGGAAACTGTGGTTTGGATTGCAGGTTCGCCTTGTAGAATTATCTGTCATGCAACTTCGATCTCCGCAATTCCTCCCAGCCATTGATCTTGATAGATCGTGATCAAAGTTAATGCGGGCCCGATATAGCTAAATTATTTGCCAAGTTTAACTACCTTGTGTCACCCGCCTGATTGGACCATGTGTCGGCTTTGTGTGTCCTGCCATGTGGCACTCCACGTTGCTTTCTCCCTGCTTCCGAAGTACGCGGTCTGCTGATGCATGTCTTTCGTCGATTGACGGCTATAAATTACTTCGGCTCTTCAGGCTTCGGGAGTTTCAACCTCTCCACACTCGTTTTCTCCTAGAGTGCTTTCACCCGAAGTCGACGTTCTGTCGACACGTGTCTCCCACATATCGACGGCTACAAATAACTTTGGATCTTCGGGCTTCGGGAGTTTCAACCTCTCCACACTCGTTTTCTCTTGAAGTGATTTCACCCGAAGTCCACGGATTTCCTCCACGTATCCTCTCTCTCAGATCGACGGCACAGACGGACTCCGTTACTCTACGGATTTCCAAAGGAACTCATGGCTAATCGCCTTGCAAATTTTCCATATCTAACGGTCTGGGGTGACTATGTTTCCTCCTGAAGAAATCCTAGTCATTAACTCGTTAAACCTTGAGAGTCTCTCCCCCTTTGAATATTTATTCCCACTATCTCTCCTAAGCTTCATTTCTCGAACCGCTTTCTCCTTAGAGGGTTGCTTCAACACTTAGTCGACTTTCGTATCTGTGCACTCCTTGCAACTGATATTCGCGTCCCTTCACGAGAAAAATCAAGCTATTTCTCTCAAGATTTTTGAGTCAAAGACTCTGTCGACGCACGCCTTGCACCCAAGGACACTATGAACCTTGAATTTTATCCCTTTCAACAACAATTCACTCCAAAATCTTTGTCTCGTTAACCACTAACATGGCTCATCCAAGCTCAGTGTCAAAACCTCGCTCTGATACCAATTTGTAACGACCCGGGCCATCAACCCCTGTCGGGTAACGCTACCGAACCAACCTTAAATTTTCCTTTACTGCTATGATACCATTTTTGTGACATTCTCAGCCTTAAACAACAGGCCAGGCCATGCCACCAAGTAACTTTGCGGAAAAAAAAATCACATATAAAACTTAACCGGGAGATAGAGATAACATCTGGTATTCACACATATAAATATATATCTATCTAATTCAATTAAACAGACGTCAATACTCTACTCATACACATGTTCATGCGGAAGCAACATTAACACATACATGCAACATATATATATACAAGCATTACTCATTAATTATAATGCAAATACAAATACACAGCATACCGCAAACACATAATTGGTACTTATCTTTTAATAGATGACCACTAACGGTGTGTAGACCTTCCACGAACCTCTCAGCCTTAGACCACGTTGCTCTTCACGCTCAGCAGTGGGTCACCCCCGAGCTGGGACTAAACTCCACCGAGCAAGGGAATTCTAGGCTTGGCAAGGAAAAGAAGGAAATTGCACAGAACAATAGGAAGGATCTTTTATCCTAGGTGCCACTTATGCCCACAACCCACAGACCCGCATTCCCCACACACCTGCTCCACCCCAAGTGGGTACACTTCACTAATACAATTCCATCGGCTACTACACCTCCCTTACCATGGGCTTCAGCAACAGGTTGGACCAGAAGTCTCAAAGTATTGTAGCTGCTATGGGACTCCCTTCCAGGAGAAATCACTTCACAACAAACTCTCTCACCTGGGAGAGTTTCTCATAGGCCTGACAACCTGCTTCTTCAATTCAGCTCCTAAGCAACAAAGTAACAGCATTCAGCTACACATGCGTGACGGCAGCAACAGAAAACGGGTATGGACACCGAAAATGGTAACAGCCAAACTCTAATACACAACATGGCTTAGGTGAATACAATTGTGTCGGGATTCATAGGAGACACACAGGATAACTCAAGTACGACTAGAGGATTCCAAAGGTGCATACTAGATATATAGGCAATGTTGATGGAGAATTGGTTCAATGCGTGAATCCCTAGTCAATCGGGAAGGGGACAAACTTCCAGAGAATCATAAGGGTCGTGAGGAAAACTCCAAACTGGTCTAGACGCAAGGATGGAAAAAATGCCAGAATGGGAAGTGAACCCCCAAAGAGCTATACTATAAACTGCATGCGTCCAGGTTGACACATGTCTTCCTGAAGCCGCATGAGTTCCACTTAGCACTCGTTCCCTTTTTCCCATGAACTTAGGACAACACAGCTTATGTCAACCTCTAGTTTATCCCCTAGGCTTAGACACTTAGCCCCCTCCCATACCCTACCTAGTGGAGCTCAGTCCCCCATAACTCTTCTTTGTGGTCGGTCTACATGCAGTAGTGTAATTTTATTAATGATGCGAGTATTTACATATAAAAAATTAGGCTCATTAGCCTTATCATCTAGCTCACCAGCCTAATAAACACATAAGTCTCTTAGCTTATAACCACTCGGCTCACCAGCCTATAAACATAATTACAATTCAGCAGGAGCTCGGCCTTGGGGTGTTACACAACACCATGATAAACATAGGGTACCACACTAGTTTTAGGTTGGCGACAAAGTCTGGTTACATTTGCAGAAGGAGCGTCTCATCGGACCCCATCTGACGCTTCGCCCACTTTGTTATGGGCCTTACACTATCACCAAGGTTGTGGGTAGCAATTCTTTTGAGCTCAACACTCCACCCTTCCTTGGTCTGCATTCATTATTCAATGTGGACCTCCTTCGGCCATATTTTCCACCATTATTGGACACCTTTGAGATCATCGAACAACCGACACCAACAGAGCTCAACCCTTACTGCATGGAACAAGCATCCACTAATCAGATAATGGACACACAGGTTAAGGGCACTCGCTAGCAACGGATCTAGCTTTATGAGATCGTCAAGGCAGGGCAACTCCACCAAGGCAAGTGGCTCACCAGGGGCCAAATCTAGCAGAAGTTTCCTCACTTTATGGGGAAACTCAACGCAATGGAGACCATTTCTTCCTAAGGGGGGAGGATTGATCCAGGTGGATATTGGTGGCCACCCACCTATTCCAACTCGCTCCTCGTGTTTGTTTTGATTCAGCACGTCTTTCTATACTACTTTCTAATTGTGAGTTCTACACTTATGGGGTTGTCTACAGCCTCACACACTCTCCAGGTGGATATGGGTGGCCTCTCGCCTAATCCAACTGGCTTATTTTGTATGTTTTCATGTCAGCACATCTTGGTGTACTTCTAGGGTTGTTTTGGGCCCATAAACGTTGTTTTTTGTACTCGCCACAGTCAAATTGTAGACAAGGTTAGAGTTTGATGGTGGAATGTGTAGTTCTCTGAAATACCTTTCCAACGGGCGATCACACGCCTAAAATGGAGGTCGTATGCAAAAGTTACGGCCCTAGGAAGTTGAGGTACCAAATTACACCAACTTACCTATAGGGCCCACATAAATTTTAGCGTTTCACCTTCTAGGGTTAGGTTTTTGGATGTCTAGGGTTTTGGAATTCATGAGTAATATGAAAAAGACCTATGGAGCCTCATTGTAATCCATGTTCTGCTCAGACGGATGTGCTTAGCAGCCACATCTCTTCTCAGAGATAGCTACCACCATTCAAGCAAGTTTTAGTTCTGTGGTTTTACAGTTTCAACCTATTTCATTATTTAATAGAAGATATTTTTCACTATACATCTGTGTTATCCTTCCTATCTTTGTGTTTATTGTATTCATTTCATTAATTAGTTCGTTTCGCTCCTAAATCCATATCAAAATCTATGTAGATTAATTTCTTTTCACCACACGTATGTCCCTTACTGTACTTGTTGTCACAATTACAGCATAAACCTTTTGCTTTTCTTTCCTCCAATTGTTGAGGTGTCAACCTTTTAGATTGAGGTGTTTTAGAAGAAGGAACATTATCCTCTCGATATATGTCAGGAGTGGTCCTTCTAGTAGCCATAGCCATATTTTTACTTTCAACGTTTCTCGCCACCATGAATGCATTCTCCAATGATTTGGGTTCCCAAAGGAGAACCTTATGTTGAATCTTATCCTTTAAATTTCCTATGAATACATCAATCAGGTGTTCATTTGGAGTATTTGTTACCTTTATATTCAATCTTTGGAAGTTCTCAATGTGTTCTGCAACTGAACCCTTTTGCTTGAGATTTATCAATTGGCTAAAGAAGGTATTGCTCCTTGTATCCTCATAGTGTGCTATCATTTCTTCCGTGAAAATTTTCCAAGTGACAAGTGATTTGCGAGAACAAAGCCATTGATACCACACAAATTGATTGGATTTTAAATATAAAAAAGCAATTCGTGCCTTTTGTGTATGTGGCACATCATTTATATCAAATAACTACTCCATTTGAAGTATCCATGTGATTGGATCCTTGCCATCAAACTTCCTCATATCGATCTTAGGAAAGTGGTTGGTCTTCGACCCAAAGTTGGAGTTTCTCCAGTATTGATTCATCTTCCTTGTGTCCGCATCATGAATTTCATGGGATACATTTTCACTTTCAAGTGGCCTCTCTATTAGGAAATTTTTCAATCCTTCCATGATATCGCTTTTTAAACCATCCATATTAGTATCCATTATTGTCTCCAACTTAGCTTCAGTTGAATCCATCATCCTTTGTACTTCATCTTTTGTTATTGTCTTCTTTTGTAAATAATTTAGTTCCATGTGCATTTCTTGACCTTCATCAAGAGTCCAAGTAGGACTGTCTGGAAGCTTATTCGGTGTAGAAGTTCCCTTTTTTGGTGGCATGTTGGCCAAGTATCACTTTTAAACCTTGATTTCAAGGTGGTTCTGCTAGACGATCTTTCTTCTGTTGTATCTCCAAAATTTTGGCCCTTCTAGGTCTGAAAAATTCTTTTTGTATTTCTTTGATACATCTTCTTTGAAATTCCACGGGTTTGATCAAAATTGGATGTGACAAGTGGAAGTTATGGTAACTTCCCCACACCTTGCAGATTTTTGTCCCTTCCATGAGAGCGTACTTGTAAAGCGTTCCAAGAGCACAATATCTAATATTTGATTCTAAAACTTGTACCAAAAATACTACAGACTGTCCATTGTCTAATGCAATTGGTCTCACTTAGTTTGGATAATCACTGAAGAATATATCATTGTTTTACCCAGAACACATGTTTGAAACTAGTTAATATGACTAGTCAGATACCCTATCTTACACAGGGTGTATCTACAAAAGTAGGATGAACCAGACGTTGAAATTTTTAGCACAATTACCTTGATAATTTCTATGTATAGCCTCCAAGTTTAAAGGTCTGAAACGTTGCAGAAAAAAATTTATAGCGAAAATTCTGTGATGAATAAATTCAAAATGATTCCATAACCATATCTTACACATGCTATATCTTCGAAAGTATAAGGCCTCAAGAGATGAAATTTGAACCCCACGTACCTTGATCTGTATAATAAATATCCTGCAATTGGTTCCTTCTGAAACTTCATAGAAAAAAAAGTTATTGCGAAAATTCCAAGGTGTCTCAGATGCAGCAGCGAAACCCCTAGACCTTGAGCTCTTATACCAAATGTTAAGAACCAAATATCAAAATAGCATAAAAAAAACTTAGAATAAGTACTTAAGGCCTTGAAAAATAGATAATTTCATATAATAAGCCTCTTCGAGGGGGCAACCTCCTTATACACCACATAAATTTTCAAATACAAGATTATTCCAAATGAAAAGGTCTCCTTGGTATATATAGGAGACTAGGAGGTACAATTACAACTAATGGACCCAAGCCGACATAAATAAAATTACATTACTAATGTAATATGCCCCAATTAAGGGGTAATGTGCCACTATTTAGGGCTTAACAAACCTTTGGTTGCTTAAGAGTTTCTTGGTTAAGATCATCTAGTTAATTCACAAATGTAGCGAACTCCCATGTTTCTTCTATGCATGGTTTGGAAGGTGGGGGGATGCTTATTCCCTGTATTTCTTGGTCATTCTTATCGGTCATATATTCTATTCTTGTCCAATTGGATTTGGATTTCTTTGGGGTGTACACATATGGAATGAACAATGATAGTAGTGTCATCCTTCAATTCAAAACCCAAAGCCCATTCTCATTGTAAACCAAAGCCCATTGTAATTCCACATTGACCACTCCTTTCTCTTCCTTTGTCCTTATTTGATGCTAACATTTTATTTTTTTCCTCTCAAAATATGGTAGAAAACTAAAAGCCAACCACCCTACAAATGATCGACAACCAATTTTTAGCTAGAATCGACAAATAGCTTGTTTATCATGCCACTATTCACATAACATGACACTTTGATCAGAAAAGAAGTGATGATATAGCACATTGTAGTTGTTGAACTAGAAAAATATACTAAAACATTAAGAGGCAAGCCCTTGTTCGTAATGAGGGAAAGTGAGAATCATAGACACACACACATATGAATTATATTACATACAATACATAAATTATGTATTACATATGTTATAAATATATATACACATGTTATAACAAATATAATACATATAACACATAATACTTGTTAAACACTCCCAAAACCACTATGTGCTTATACCAAATTGACCAGACCCAACCCATCCCTCATGTGCTTCCACCAAAGTGACCAGATTAGACCCCATCATTCTTGAACCCCCTAATATGTGACCTAGCTAGTGGACCCTAGCTTGAACCTACATGAAGAGGAGATAGGCCATGGTGATAGAGGTGCCAAGTCAAAAAAAGCAATGACCCCACCTACAAACTTGGATTCTCCAAGGTAATAGAAGCAACTTTCAAGATCAATGCAGCAACAAGGACCCATAATGTTGACCAATGCCACCTAAATCGATGATTTTTGGCCCAATGTATTTTGCTTAGATATATGTTTCAGACAATTTATAGTATTCCCTTCTAAAATCACAAGAGAAACCCTAATTTCCATGCATAACATGTGACTAAATGATATTCAGGCATTTTTTAAAGACACGCCAACAAACACAAGCCAACCTACAACAAAACCCAACTTTATTTAGGCAGAGTGACACTTCATAGTAATTTTCCTTAGCGGAAAATCAATCATAAAATAGTCATAGAAACAATGCATTTATTCAACATAAAAATGATAATTCTCAACATTCATGTGCCACACGATAAATTGATTCTCCAAAATGAGGTCAGCATATGGGAAGAACAAACTGTAGATATTTCAACTTTCTAGCAGCCAACACATATTTATAACAATAAGAAATGCAAGTCTTTTAGGGGGCATGCCACCTACCAAAACTATGGGAAACAAAAAAGCAAGGAAATATCCCTTTAGTAGGTTGTAGTTGTAACAACATCAACCATCTAGTAATAGGGACTAGGAAAACAAAGAACTAGGTCATAGTAGTTGTACAATAGTCTAGTTCGCATGGTCTTCTCCTTAAGTCTCAACAAGGTGAAGTTGGTTAGTGCTTCCACTAGTCCCTCACTAGATGCACAAGTAGGTCAACAATGTCATCTTGATCCATCAAAAAATACCTTTGAAGATAGGCCTTTGATGGAATTTAATCCTTTCAAATGTCCCTTGGATTCTTCTTTGGGGAATATCCCAATCAATTTTACCTTCAAAAATTTCAATTCATACATTCTTTTTCCCTTGGCACTTTGAAGGTGTTTCGTGGGTCACCCTTTATTTTGTCCTTTTTAGACTTTGGAAGCTTGTAAATTATGTTCTTATTGGGCTTGGAAGGGAGCAATCCCTACTTTTGTCTTTATTATGTTTTTCTTTTACTTAATCAAGCCCCTTTGGTGGGCTCCTCTTTATCGGACTTTCCCCGAGTCCAAATTATAACCCATAACCTTAATTACAATGAATATCATTAGATTCCAAAGAGGGTCTCTTCATTATATTTGGGGCTACCACATCTCTTCCCCTTGGATCAAAATTAATTACTCTCAATGAGGAAAACTTCCCTTTCAAACACAACAACTTCTAGGTAACTTCTTATGGTGGCTTCTTTCCACTTTCCTAGTTTTCCTATTCTAAAATTTACTAAACTTTCATCCAAAATTTGACCCAATCATGCACGTCTTTCTTTACTTCTTTCACATCAACATAAGTACACAATACATCATCAAAACAAGAAAGATATTTTTGAAAAATCTTACATAAAACACAAGACTCAGTCTTGACATGTTGAGATGTGTGTGTGTGTGTGTAATTGCAACCTAGAAGTCCCTTGATTAAGTTTTTGAACAACTAACAATGGTTCACAATATCTAGGTGAGATTTTCACTTTCTTATGGTCAAGGAACAATTTGCCTTGACCTTGAGATCAATAAACTCAAGGATATTAGATTCCAATGTTGGTCCTAATATAAATTTTCTCTTGCTTGAACCATCTCCATGTTTTTCTTGTATTCTTTAAGTGCATCATATATCCTTTGTAGCATCTCTATGAAGACCTTTGTTTTTCCTTTAAAATTTCTATATCCAAATCAATTGTAATAAAAGTATCATATCCATATATAGACTTGGATC
>SNQJ01S0219055.1:3302-15255 GCA_010110895.2 Picea sitchensis
CATTTAACATTAGAAATAAATTCCACAATAATCAAATGATCGATTGATCACACATAAAAAAATGGAATAAGAAATTATGGAGAGCATATAACATTTAACAGTATGAAAACACCATATGATGACAAGCTAAAGCTAAAATCAACAATAATAATATTCTCATAATATAACAGTAATGCAAGAATGAAATGGAATAAGCATCACACAGGTCTAAAGCCAAAGATGAATTTCTTTCCCATATTCTTTCTCTAATTCACATGCCCATATTGTAGTCCTGGAAGAATTTTTAAGATAATAAACTCTTAAAGATTGAAAAAATTAATATATAAATGATAATAATGAACCATGTATTGATAAAAAAGACTAAAGCTAATTTAAATCAATGCATAATCAATTATTCAAAGAATATGAAGATATTATAATGAAAATAAAACCATTTTACTCACAGGACAAAATCCATTAAGCAATTTGGAATTTCATATTCTTCTTTGAAAATACTCATCCATTCTCCCAAAGATTCCAACCATCCATTACTCCATTTGAAAAGAAGAAAAGTTTACAAACTAAATAATATACAAAAGAGAAAGGATTAAAATCCTATGTTGTGCCTCTTTTGTCACCTTAGTGAGCAAAATAGAGGTGCTTTCAAGCTCAGTTGGGTTTGCTGAGCAGGACAGTTGCAAGGAAAAGGGTTAAAAAAAGAAATATAAAACAACAACTAAGAAATAAACTAAGAAATAAAACAACAACTAAATTTATAAACATAGGGACATAAGGACAAAAGAAACAATGAGACCCATGTCACCAATGATAAGGCTGATATTAGTGAAAGAAAACACCAAGAATCAAGGGGACTATGAGTCCCTTCTTCCTCCAAGGGAGGGCTCTTGGACCCCCACAAATAAGCTCTTCTTACAACTTTGAAAAAGAAAATGAAAATGGTGAAAGAATTCTTTGCTAATCCACTCAAGGGGTGAGATGGATTACCCAAAGCAATTATGCAAGTATACTCTTGGCAAGGATAGAAGAGTCCTCAAGAGAATAATGGAAGCATAACTTTGCTATGAAATTCCTTGAAAAATGAAGTGTATCCATGGCCTTTTTATAGCATTCATTTGGGTTATTGTTCAACTAATTTGTAGTGTGTAAAGAGACTAATTAGGGCATTTCTAGGTCTTTGACCAGCCACCCAGTCGAATCCAATCCATATTTGAGTGTCAAATCAACTTGGAAACTGAACCAGAAGTGGGTGGGAGGTCGACCACTCTCATAAATGCATCATTTCTCAGGTGCGCGGCTTTTTGCGACAACAGTCGCGCATCATGCGCATGTACGCGAATCTTGCATTTATGTTTCGCGCATGTGCAAGCGCGCCCAGTGTCTTCATAGCACCCTTCAATTTTTTCACTATTTGTATAGTTTTTTACCCTTTATGAATGCTTTTGTGTTAATTCAGGTCCATGGATGTCTTCATAACTATTTGACGATGTTGAATTCTTGTAACCATTTGCGGAGGAAATTTCAGTGATAACAGATGCCCCCTGATGGATGAGGTTAGGAGCATACGTATAGTCGAAATCCACCAATGTTTCTTCTACTGAGAATGCTATTGTAAGAGAGAGAAATAGTGGGATTATCAAGAGTGCCCCATTGGAGGGAGAAGGGAAACTGTAGAACCCAACCTTCCATGAGGTGTGTAAAAAAATAAATTGTGTACAAATGAGGCGGGCATGCCCCATGCTCGTGTCATGTAACTCAAAAAGATGAATGAAGTGTTGATGTAGACAACTGCAGTTCCCTTGGGGGCAGTCGTGATAAAGGCAGAAGACAATTCTGTGGAGGAACATACTCTGAATAATAGGCAGTGACATCTATAAGAAGTATCATGGATTCTACAGGCATTGATAGCCCGGCCAAGTTCAGAGGTCTTCGACAAGTATAAGAACTAACTGCAATAGTCTCAAAGTGAGACCCATCGTAACATGAGAAAGTGTTGACGTCGAATGTTATGGGGGTCAACGACAGCAAGGAGCAATTGTGGTTCACCCTGTGACGTCTGAGATATCTCATTGGATGGGGAATGAGAATCAAGATACTGTTGCCCTTCTGGAAAATTGTGTTGATGTCGAAAAAAAAGGGGAACGCGACTCCCAGAAGCAAATGGCTTCGTGAAATCTACGAGGTGAGGTTAGGAAGTGGAATAGCTACATGGATGAAGTCAAGATGTAGGAAGACTCAAGACTACCCTTGGTTGGAGTATATGTGAGATAAAAGGTGGTCGCAACCGTTCAACAAGGTCGAGTGTCAGGGGGACAACAAGACAGGGGATAAGTTGTGCCAGAGGCGGGACAAAGTGAATAAACTCAGAGGGCCAAGTTAAGTGGCCTGTGGGTTACTCTGAATATATGGACGATGTTGTCAAGGGTATATGATAAAGTAATTCCCCAACCAAGGGTGACATGGGTTGCGTTGGCCAAAAAGGAAAGAAGGTCCCCAAAGGTGACGACAAAAGGGTAAGGTAACTATGGGAAAAAAAGGCGTTTGTACAATAAATAAAGAATAATTTGGGATAAGTGTACAAATACAGAAACGGGTGCCCCAATGTGAGATGGTTGGCCCGGGAAGGGCACAATTTTCTCAGAGAACTGGTGGAGGATGGGGGCCCCATGGGTGGGTTTCTGTATGAGGTAGGTGAAATGAAGGGAAATTTGTAGATGGGCAAACTGATTGTGGATGAAATGGAGGGTTTATGATACTGCGGAGGTGCAGTCAAAAAATAGAACTGTGAAGAGATAATCTGGGAGTTCGTTTGGGAAAGCTAGAAAAATGAGGAGAAGGAGTATGTGGCTGATTCACGACATGATGTAAGACTCTTGGGACTCCCATCCCTAAAGGGTTTGGAAAAACAACATAAGTGTCAAAAGCGCAAAAGGGTGCTATGAATGGGACAACTCATGTGGGTAAGAATGCTACCGGGTGACAGTACCGAAGATGCAAATGGAGGTGTTGGTACTGCAGAGCCAGAAATGGGGATCCTAGAGGAAAATGTCAGAGGGTGTGACTAGAGATGTAAGTGAGATGCCGAGGGAATGACTACATGCCAGTATTGAGTATATACCTGAAGGGGTTGTGTTGATGTATGATGACCGAGTACCTGCACACATGAAAACCAAATACCTGACGTGAACAATATCTGAAGAGAAATGAACATATGAGCATTTATTTGATAATTTTGAATATGTGCATGCGTACCTGGTCAGGATATGAAAAAATGGCGTCCCAGGGGCTCGGGATGAAAACAGGTCCAGGAACTGTCATGATGTAGATGATGGGATGTTGATCCTATGGCTGAAGACGGATCGAGAAAAGGACACTCGAAGCTCCCAAAATGGTGAGTGTAAGTTTGGTGAAAAGGCCTATATATAGTTGTAGGGCCCACATTTCCACCTCATTTGTACTTGCTTCTATAGTGAATGGACGAGAAGTATTCAGAGGATATTTGGAGATTCTGGGAGGATGAGGCATCCAATCGAGGACCGATGAGATTTAGGTTAGTGGTCTGATCATCCTGCATAGAATAAGGGTTTCCTTTTTTGGGTAGGGACTGTACAGAGGGCCGTACAAGAGGGTTTATGAGTGTGGTCCCCCACATGCACGGGCGATCCGGAAGTAGGCGCACGTACGTGCGCGCCTGCCCACCGGATAGGCACGCATGGGGGCACCTGTAAGGGGAAAAAGGGTGTGCACTATGTGCGCGCCTGTTGGTTGCACAGTTGCGCATGTGTGCGCGGTTGTGGGATGGACAGGCACGCTCAAAAGCGTGCCTGTAAGTTGAGCAGGCGCGCACATGTGCGCGCTTGTGGGATGGACAGGCTCATCTGAGTGCGCTCCTGTGTAATGAACAGGCGCGCATACGTGTGCACCTGTGGAGT
Organism: Picea sitchensis; assembly: GCA_010110895.2. Taxonomy (NCBI): domain Eukaryota; kingdom Viridiplantae; phylum Streptophyta; class Pinopsida; order Pinales; family Pinaceae; genus Picea; species Picea sitchensis. Next base: position 7,232 of record SNQJ01S0219055.1, read on the forward strand.
GAACAGGTGCGCACGTGTGCGCACCTGTGGGTTTAAACAGTCGCGCCTTGGAGGCAAGGTTGACGGGTGTAAAACTTATCTTTTTGGATGTTTTTTATGGTCCATGTGACTGACATAGGACTATTTTATCTGGTTGCAGGCGATCAATGTGCACGATGTCAATGGGTTGGTGAGAGAGGGATTGGTCCTAGCTAAGAGACGTTGTGGCTATTGAGGATCCGGGGGTACGGGCAACTTTGGTAGCCTGTGGGCTATTGAAGTTCTTTGAGTGACCATTGATATGGGCGCAGGAGTATCTCCTGCAGTTTCTTATCCGGATTTGGAATCCAGACCTACATTGTTTCATATTGTGGGGAGAGCAGATTGCCTTCATTGCGGTGGAGAATGTATACTTTTTGACTGGGCTCTCGTTTTGGGGAACGCCCCTACCGGTGGAGCCGGTGTTACCGAGGGATGTGTCACTAGCAACAATTGGTTGGAGATACTGTTMAGGGCCAAACTTTATGTCTGGCAATGTCATGAGCATTGGGGCGATGGATGCCCTAGCGCATCGTTGCATAGCAGCGATGATTGTGAGAGTTTATGGGTCTCTGGCAATGCAGTGGATCAGTGGTGGTCAGTTGTGTGTGATGGAGAGAGTGTTGGTCGGTGAGCACTTCACCTGGGGGCTCATGCTACATGCCAAGATGGTAGGGAAATTGGACCACTGTCGGTCCATGGATATAGGAGAGTTTGCCTTCAGGTCCATCCTAGTGGCCTAGTTTCTAGAGAGGGTGCCTATGTTGCGCCCGAGGATTTTATTGGGTGTCCCTGGGGCGCGAGAACCGTGACTAAAGTGGTGGTCGACTGTTTTGCTTCGCCACGGTGGTGGAAAGGGTGGCCACTTCTTTACTGCTGATGTGGTGCAAGTGTGGTGGTAGATGTCGCAGGTGATATTGCGGTACCCCTATGCTGGGGTTGACTTCCGGGAGGATCCGGACATGGTGTTCCCTCCAGGGGAGGTGTTTGACCGTCGAGGTATGTTGGTGATTTTGATATATATGTTTGTTTGAGATAGCATGATATATATGTATGATATAGATGCTGATACTATCATTTGTTTGTTTGTATATGCAGATGTGGCACCTCGCGGGCGCGAGGTGGAGTTGCGGAGAGCGTCGGCTCGTCAGGAGTCGGAGAGACCGCCACGGGGGGGACCGCGGGTTGGAGAGAGACGTCGGCATGAGGACGTTGCGACGAGACCAGCTGATCCAGAGAGAGCAGTGAGGAGACGTCGGTTTGATGACCCTGGTGCTGGGCCATCACATGCTCCTCCGACAGATGCTGAAGTAGATTTTGAGGACATACGTCGTCACCTGGAGGCAGTGTTACAGGGTGTACCTGAGGGCATGTGGTCTCGCATCAAAGATGAGGGCATCCTGGAGAAGTGTGTGGGGATTCTGCCGCCATGGAGGGCCGTGGTACGACAGGTAGCAGTAGCTAGTGCTGCGATGACCGGACGACTACCGTCGGGGCAGGAGGGACTAGTAGGGGGTGGGAAACCACTGCCTGAGGGAGGGGCAGACGGTGGTGCTCTAGAGGCACCTTGAGTGGTGCACTATGTATTTGTTGTATTTTTGTATATAGGCTGGTGAGCCTATTTTGTACCGAGGTGCTTCACTGGCCTGCAGATATTTGTATTTTTGTATGTAAACACTTAGATGGCACTGTGGACCATTTTATATATACATGAGTATACATTTTGAGATCTATGTGGTGTTTACATGAGTTGTGTTGATGTGTTGATGATGTCCAATCTATATATGCTGTGACAGGTTTTTGATATGTTATGTATGTGTAGAGGTAGCTTGATGTGATATATGCCAATCTAACAGAATATTACTTAGGTTATCTGTAATTTGATTCAATTGTCTTGGAATATGTGTAAATGTAATGGAATCAAAATGTCGAGATAACAGTCTAACCTGCAGGCATTTGCGAAAGAGGCAAGGATCACGTACATGGTACACATTGTTGAGTTGGAGAACGACTAGTTGAGAGTCGAGAAAGACGCTAAGGTGACGAATACTATGATGTTGGGCATCGGCCAGGAGGCCAATGATGGTAGTGTATTCGGCTTGGTTGTTGGTCGTTGAACCCAAACATATGTCGCTCGAATGGAGCATTTCATGTGAGGGGGTGTAGAGAGCCCAAGCAGTCGAAGCGAGATTTTGTGTCTAACGGCTGGCACCGTCGGCGTAATCGATGTGGAAGGCCAGTGGAGAAAGCATCTGTCAATAGCACAAATGATAGTTTAGACGTGAGGGATGGAAAAAAGATTAAAAATACTATAAAAGAAATAACCTAAAGTAGAGTGACTACATTTAAGAATAAAATTTCTTTAAGTACAACCCATTGACTGGTTCTTTGAGAGAGAGGCCTTCGGGAGAGGCTAGGATGTATGCGCCTTTGGTAAGGCAATGTTGGATAATGTATATGCCTTTGGTAAGGCAATGTTTACTAATGTAATAAATGACATGCTCACGATTGTCATCACCTAGCTGAACGAGAACTCCTGCTACTGAAACAGTTGATTTTGATACATAGAGGATATAGTCGCGATTGTAGTCAGGTGCACTAATTAAAGAGGCGTTGGAGAGTGCCAGTTTAATATCATCAAATGACTGTTGGGCATGTTCATCCCAGTGAAATGGGATGTCGTGATGTAGTAAGCGAAGTAAACCATGTGTGCGAATGGCGTAGTCTGGGAAAAATCATCGTAGAAAGTTAGCCTTGCCTTGTAGGCTCTGAAGTTGACGTAAATTCCAGGGAGGTGGAATTTCGGTGATAGCTTGGACTTTGAGGGGGTCCACGGTAATACCTCTTTGGGAAACGATGAAGCTGAGGAGGTGCCCTGCGGTGATGCAGAATATGCACTTGAGGGGATTCAAGCGGATGTTGTACTAATGACACCGTTGGAAGATGATTCGTAAATCATCAAGATGTTGGGTGCGTTGCTTGGACTGAGCTGTGAGGTCGTCCAAGTATGCGAGGATGATATGAGCCAGATCGTGAAAGATGTATGTCATCGCCTATTTGGAAAGTTGTGCCAGCATTCTTTAAGCCAAAAGGCATGACACAATATGCAAAAGTACCCCAAGGGGTAGTGAATGCGGTTTTGTACTGATCAGTTGGGTGAATTTGAATTTGATTATAACCAGAGAAACCATCTATGAAGGATAGAGCCTCATGGCCTACGCAATCCTCGACAATTTGATTGATGAAAGGCGTTAGAAAGTTGTCTTTGGTACATGTGTGATTGAGATCAGGAAAGTTCGTGCAGATGCGGATAGTGCATTGTTTTTTGTTAACGGGTACAGGGTTGGAAACCCATGATGTATAGGCGATGGGGTAGATGAACCTGGCAACACGTAATTTGTCGATTTCAACTTTGATGACCGCTGCTTTGGATGGGTGTAGCGGTCGTTGTTTTTGACAAACTAGTGTAATGTCGAGCCAGGTGTCAATGCGATGTTCGATGATAGAGGGATCGAGGCCAGGCATTTCCATGTATGACCAGGAAAAAATATCCCGATATTCCTGGAAGAGGGCTTTATAGGTGGTGATTTCTTGGGGAGTGTAAGCGGTTCCAATGGTGATTTCCTTGACGACGCCATTTTTTATGGAAATTTTGATTTTAATGGTCGGGGAAATGTTGGCCATGTTGCCTTCTTCAAAAGCATCAGGGGTAGGAATGGGGTTTTTGAACCAGTCGATAGGCCCCGTTGGGATAAAAACCTTGGTTTCAACCGCGTAGATGGGGTGTTGGTTAGGAGGTGTGGAGGCTTCCTGTGGAAAGAAGAGTGCGCGGTGGTGTAGCACATCCCATGGGTAGTCATGGTTGTTTAACTCTTCAAGTATTTCCTCGTCACAGTAGAAGTGACAAGAATACAAGGGGTCATGAAGAGTGATATCGGTAACTGTTGTTGTGTGGCTGCCCCCTGGTGATGAGGAAGGAGGAGGAACAACGCAAGGAGATGGCGATGGTTTTCTCGACATAACCAAATATCGAAGTACTGAGGAGTACCCGTGGTAGTTGGATGTAAAATTTCCATAGGGAAATGAGCGAGAGAGTTGGGGAGTGAATCCTCAGATAAGTCATCCAAGAACCATGGAGGCGTTGGAAGGGCCTCAGGTTCGGGAGAAATGACATGAAGAATCTCTAGTGACGAGGTAAGGTCAACTATCGATTATGTGGGTCTTTGAGGTAGGGTCAATTGGCGTTGCCTGTATTCAATGATCATAGAACACTGGTATGTAAAATGATCTAATGATTCACATAGAGAGCAAGGGCATATCATACGTTCATTGACTGAAGTTGTGACATAACGAATGTCAGTGATTTTTGGTAAGGATGACGTAGCTAGACTAGGTTCGCTTTGGAAGCTTTGGCATACTACGGCTAATGTCTGTCGAAAGCATGGCAGTGCTGGGAAATGGTGGGTATAATGGCCATATTTTGAACATATAGCACAAGAGAATTTGGTTCGCAACCCTTTACTACTTGAATGGGAGGTGGCAGCGGCAGTGCTGGCTAGATTGACGAGTGTTGAGGGAGTTTGATTGAGTGGAATCAAATTCCGTAACTCTAGTAGAGATGGGCAGTTGTTGGTTTGGTGTCCATATTTCTCACATAGCGCACAAGGGGGTTGGGCGCGTGCAGGAAGTGGAGTTGTGGGCTCCTTATTCTTTCTCCTGCCCCCAGCTGTGGCAGGGGGGTAGTGAGTGGGGGTGTAGGGGGTATGGTGGGAGTAAGTATGGGAATCATCATTGGGATTCCTTCCATTTGGGGGGGAAGGGATGGTCGAGGGACCATCTCTGGTGGATGTAAATACCAAACCGAAATTACTACCACCATATTAGGGAGGGTAAGCGTTGCGGCTACCTAGAAAGCTTCGATGCCTGGTGGAGGGTTAAAAAAGGGGATTTGAGTGATGGCTTGGGGAACTGTCTCCCAAACTGGGATATGTCCTTGGGGGGATGTGGAATCGGGGACTGGTTGGGTCGACGAGTTCACAGGAGGCTCGTGAGGGGGAAGTTCTGCGACTAGTGGGACGTCAGATACGATAGAAGCCTCCCTAGGAGGAAGGGTATCCTCTGTGTGAGTTTCGTTGGATGATATGACGCATACTTGATTGGAAGGATGAAGGAGCGGTGGTGCTCCATGGTAAGTTCCTAACAATGATGGATCTTTGAAAAATACAGGACCCATCTCGACGAGTGGGTATGTGTCATGACTCGTGTGGATGAGAGGAAGAATGTTATCGATGTTGGCAGATGGGTTAGGCTCGTAATGTGAGACTTGGTCAATGGTAATGATCTTCCCGTTGTGGGGGAACATCATTGTTTGAAATATGGAAGAGGCCACTGCCTTCATAGCGTACATGTAGTTATGACCGAATAGGATATTATAATCGAGTGGGGCGTCAATAACTTCGATGTCGATGAGAATGGTTTTTCCCCCAAGTTCTATGGGGACATTTTGGAAGAGCCCTTCAGGAGATGATGTTCGTCCGTCATATGCTCGTAAGGTAATGGCAGAGGGTATGAGTTCAGGGGAACCAATTTTCTGCCATATCGATTTGGACATAATGCATGTAGATGCACCTTCATCGATGATACATCGATGAACTGTGATGTTTCATATTTTTACTAGGATTTGAAAAGCGATCAAGGTGGGAAGGCGAGGTTCTCCGCTGTCGAGATCAAATGTAATGAGTCGAGTATCAGCGGGGTCGACTACCCCCAAGGCGGAAAGTAATGATTTCCGCTGAGTGGTACAAGTCTGAAGGACTTCTAAGACTGACATGGAAGTTGGGGATTGTGTTAAGTCGTCAACCAAACTATAATTATGAGCTGCCCTAGCCTATGGGTTGTGGACATTCCTGTGCAATGGGATGCGAGGAATGCGAAGAGGTGGCTCTGTGTTAGGGTGAGGGATCACCAACGGCGGTCCCGTAAGTGCAGGGTTTGTCTCTGGAGGGATGGGAGGAGACTCAGTGGGTGCATGATACAGACGATTACGTGTTTGCCGAAGGATTTCTTCCTCACTAGTGAGGAGGATCGTGTGATATGCTGGATTGTTTGGGTTGAGGTATTGTCCCACCTGAGGTGGGGGATGTTGCATGTCCTGTTGGGTATTTATTACACCTTGGTATGGAATAGGGTTCTATAGCACAACAAGGGGGGGTTGTTACATGTATTGTTGTTGTGCCTGCTGAGGGGCAGGCGGTGCTGGAGGATGGGGTAGACTACCCGAGTCTTTCAACCGTTTGAAATCGACGATTTGGGGTCAATGGTGAGTGTAATGAGCGAACTCACCGCAAAGTGCACAAGGGAAGTTGGTTTTAACAGTATTGTTATTTCTCCCTTGACGTCTATTATTATTGCCCCCCTAGGGGTTCTGATTCCCTTGGTTTTGGTTGCCCCCAGTAGGTTGGTTCTGCTGGGGTTGATTCCCGACTTAACCTAGGTTGTTGTTGTTCCTGTTTCTTCCTTTATTTTTGGCATCGTTCGACGGATGGGTTGGATTTGTCATATTTAGCTGTTCGAATTTTTTATATTGTTGAATGGGAGAGGGTTGAACAAAATTCACCCCAGCGTGAGGATGTGGGGGAGCCATGGGTTGTGGGGAACCAGGAAAAGGAAAGTACGTATTATGTGAGGGTAATGATCTGTAAGGTACATAGGAAGGCATGGTTATTTCGCTAGTACTATAAGATGAGGTAGAGGGGGTACCAAAAATCAATTGAATAGGTGGGTGTATGGGGGGTGCCGACGGTGGCCCACTGATGGGTGGATGCATAGAAACAGGGTATGGTTGTTGATAAGGGGGTGGGGGGTAATAAGAAGTTCCCCCATATGCCAGTGGGTATTGAAGTGTTCCATACATTGGTGGTTGTTGGGGTTGTGGACCGTGGTGAGTGGTGTTACCAATCAGTCCATCTGCTGAGTGAGACATCCCAGGTTTGTCTTGGCCAAATGGCACAGGTTTTGGGAGATCAGGAAGTACAGTGTATAAGTACCCTGACTGTGCATATATAAGGTCGTATTGTTGAGCCTTACTAATGGATTCCTCTTCTGATTGAGGGAAGGTGGAAGCTACATCCTTACCAAGGAGAGAGACAAGTGATCTAAGAAACCAGTCAAGACACTATTGTTTGGTGGTTTCTGCTTTGCATAAACTACGTCATCTACGCCACACATGAATGTGATCAGCGATATGTGTGGTTGAGTTTTGTTTGAAATTAGAGAGTAGTTCCAAACCATTTTCGTGGCAGATTGGTAATTGGAAGAAGGTCAAAAATGCTTTGGCCAAGGATTCAAAAGTCGCATGGGACCCTGACTTTTCATCTGTTATCATCCTATAATTTATAAGATCAACTGGTGACTGGGATATTATATGTCTCTAGTATTTTTCATTGACAAATGATATTTCATTCTGCAAATAATTTGAAGAAAGAAATAAAAGAAAAAGAAAAGAGGGCATAAAAGAATTCAATAAAATCCCCATGCAATAATAGTAACTTGGTCCATACCTTTCAAGCATGGCCAAGTTCTTTTTAAATTGATGTTGATAGGGTAGTGAATGATTTTGGCTAAACAGTTTAATCCTAGCCAAAGTGTCAAGGTTATATTAGTGAATAAATCTGGCCAGACTGTCTAATCTTGGTTAGATAGCCCCAAGGTAGAGTAAATTCTTAACCCAATAGTCTAATCTGGGTTAATTGTCATAGGAAGCTAGGGTAGAATATAGGCTATCTGCTTTATTGTTTCATTTTAATAAAACCAACTTGATGTAAATGTTGCACCATGTTTCATATGCTTAAAAGATCGCTTGGTCGAGCCCATGGTGGTGTCTACTTGAAAAGTTTGGAGAAAACCCATGAAAAAGAATTTATCCAAAGTTTTCTAGGTGCATGTTTTGTCCGCGCCCTCACTTATGCTCCTTTCATGTATCAATGGTCCAGATAATCGCACCCAGA
>SNQJ01S0219056.1:1663-15246 GCA_010110895.2 Picea sitchensis
AGTCTTCTTTGTAGGTTCCTTTTCTTCGGCAATTGATGCTTCGTGTTTCTCCTTCCTTTTCCTTATCTTGGGACAATGATTCTTCTAGTGACCATTCTTTCGACATTTGAAGCATTGCATTTCTGAAAAGTCTTTCTCTTGATTTGGCTTCCTCCTTGAGCCAAACTTCGTTTTGTTCCTGAAGTTATTGAATCTTGTTGTGAAGGCTTCATCATCATACTTCTTTTGGGATTTCTCTTTTGCATTGATCCTTGATTCTTCTTGAGCACAACAAGTCCAAAATTCTTCAAATGTCAGATACTCCTTCCTTGTGTTCATGCTTGCGGCAAATGAATCCCACGTCTTGGGAATACCATTGAGTATGATGTTTACCAATTCCTTCTTTGAAGTGATCTATTCAATAGCTTGTAGTTGATCTCTTAACTGGGATATCCTTACAAAGTATGATGTTATGCTGTCATCATCATTCATCTTCATGTCACAGAGCTCATTCTTCGGACTCATAACTTGTCCAATGTTTCTGACTGAGAAGAGATTTGTTAGGGCATTGTACATCTTCTTCGATGAGTCAATATGGGAGATGTAGGGTATCAAGTGGTCTTTTATAGAATCCACTATGATACTCATGGCATTGATGTCAACATCTTTGAACTTCTCCATAGCTGCAACGTTATGTAGTTCCTTCTCTTTTCCTTCTTCAAACTCTGGCTTCATGATATTTCCTTTCATGATATCCAACACTTTATTCTTGGCAAGGATGAGGTCAATCCTTGTCTTTCATGCTTTAAAGTTAGAGGCTCCATCTAACTTGTTCTCAGACTTCATAGAGTTAGTCATGGTTGCTTGACTTGGTCAAACCCTAGATTTGACCAGAAATTCAAACTTCACGTCTTGGCTTGTTGAGAGTATCAAGAGATGCTCTAGGATAGGGTGCACTGATTTGTCTAAAGATTAGGTCAATCCATTCAATCAAGGTTCCTTAATAAGAGGATTAGGGTTTCTGCAACTGCTCCTACTAGTAACCCTAGTGGCAGTGTCTTGGAAGCTGCTTCTGCTAGTAACCCTAGAGACAGTTCCTCGGCGAGCTCAATATCCTAGCAGCTATGTTTCCTTCCAACGTTTAGATTGAATGAAGGAGGTGTGGGCCCATAACTTGTTAGAATATAGAAGATGGTGTGCCCGTTTTAGCATTGACAATACCCTTGTCACCCAACCATAGGCCGAAGCCACCCTCCAAGCACCTTAACCTTGATTGAGAATTACTCCAGAAGAAAACCCTAGGCTAGATAGCCAAACAAGGTGTAGCGCATATTCCTTCAAGGATAGCAGACAAACAATAACTGATTAGATAGTCCAAACCCTAGCCAAGAGATAGTCCAAGCCAACACTGAAACTGGTTGTTGCAGCAGTTGCACCTGCAGCTCTCCTCCACACGTGCACACCAAACTGGGTACTACAGTGCGCACCAGTTGCTCTCTGCAATTCTGAGATGTGTCAAATGAGAAATGGCGCCCTATATTTATAGTGGTTCTGCCACGTGGAGGTAAATACCTCCCGCAGCTACCATAATATTAACACCTTTTTCTCTTCCAAAAACCTAAAAATATCTTCAAAAAGTGGCACAAAATAGTGGATTTTGGCTTGTTTTAGCACCCGAATTCCAAACCCCTTGGAATGTGACCAAATGTTCCATTGGGTATTTTCATGTCCACTTCACTAAATCTTTGTCAAAATATCATTAATAGCAGGGCCCCTATAAAAGAGTACAAAATATCATCAATAACAAGGCCAAAAGTGGGTAGAAATTGTAACTCTGCATTGATTATTCCATTAGCTTGAAGCTCAATAAATATACAAAAATGCAAGTGTTTGTCTTCTCCAACATATGACTCTTCCTTTCACCTATGACACTTCATATGTACACTATCATTGCAAAGACTACAATCCCAAGGATTACGTGTCCAACATTCTCCCTCTTAATCCAAAGGGGTGTGTGTGAGTCCAATCATCGTTTTGAACTTCTCAAAATTTTCTCTTCCAAGTGCTTTGGCGAATATGTCCGCAATTTGCTCATTTGTGGAACAATGTCTCAAGTGAATTTTCTTAGAATCTACATGATATCAAATTTGGTGATACTTTGTGTTGATGTGTTTTGTTCGATCATGGAATCTAGGATTCTTGGCGAACTTGCATTAGGGGAATTTTGAAGTCAAAAAAGGGACTCAAAACAAAAATTGTACTATCAAAATCAAATTTATAAGAGACAATCACAACTTAGAAGGTGACATCATCCCCTAGGGATGACTTGGCATTGTTTGAGTTAAAGATGATGAGTTGTCACATTCTAAATGATGGATGGAAACCATAGTTAACCATGATAATACTATGAGTACTTTTAAAACCACAAAATAAACTAATCATAGTAAATATACTTTCTCACTTTTCTAATAAAATAATATATTGTTGTCTCATGAAAACATGCATATCTTTTCAATGTTCTCAATAAATATATTCAACAGTAAATGGCCTTTTATGAAATTTTTTCCTTTTAAATCCCAAATCAATGCTATCAAGGACTTGAGCTTCATGTGGGTTTGGAGTAGAGAGTAAAGAGTTTGGTAGCAGGTTTATTATTTTTCTCTCCCAATCACATGGAATCTGAATGGAGTTGATCCAAAAGCTCTATTTTAGAGCTACAAATGGCATGTCCCTTCTTAACAAAGCTAGATGTGTAGAAAACCTTTATCAATAAACCCTTCTATTAGTATGGATGGGTTCGGTGGAAGGGATGAAGCATTCGCGTGGGTTTGGTAGCATTAGGGAGGAAGCATTCACATGGGTTTGGTAGCAGTAGGGATGAAGCATTTGTGTGGTTTTGGTAGCAATGAAAAGGAATCCTACGACAACAACTATAGTCAAAGGATCCAAGACAAAATGTTTCAAGGATAAAATGAGGGATATTATCAAATTCATGAACATAAATTGGAGCACATGCAAGACATGTGGATCGGATATTTGTAGATATCTTACAAAGGGGAGAATAGTGTGGGAAGAATGAGATTTGTTGGGTGCGGAAGCGTTCGGTCACACACCATGAAACACAAAAGCCATGAAATTTTGGAGCTAAAGAAGTGATAAATAGAGGTCATGATCATTTTGGCTCAAGATCTTCGAGATGTTAAGAGAATTGACAAGATGATATGTTACACGGTAGCATACATAGATCCTGAGCACAAGGCTCCCACCCGCATTGACCAGGATAGGGGAGTAAACCCCACCTGGCATGAGAAGTTGATTCTCATAGAAAACGATGAGTTCCTCTCCAATCTATGAGTGGCCATCACGGTGGATATTTACTTCCACGATCATATTGGGGAGAATCTAGTAGACATGGTCAAGATCCTCATTTTTGACCTTCTCAAGGGAGGAGACCACACTAATCAATAGACCCTCTGACAACCTCATTCAATGCATTGTCATTAAGGTAAGAAGACCCTCTAGTCACCCTCGGGGAATTCTCAACATCTAGGTTCCTCCCACTGACAAGTTCCTTTTGCACATGACTTCTCTCTCTTTCAATAGGAAGGACACCGAGATTACTCCTCTGGAAAAGAATTCTCACAACGGTGGCGCCCCTGAAGAAAATAGAAAAGGCAAACAAGAGAAGGAAGCACATATACACAACAATCCCGATTGGTCCAGTGCTAGTGATGCTTCACCCCCTTGTTCTCTTCCTTCTTCCCCTCCTCCTACTTGTGCTAATTGCCCGCACAAGAATGTAGTTTCTTTCACCCTTACCAAACAAGGAGGAAGCATTTGTGTGGGTTTGGTAATAATGAGGAGGTGTTGAAATATTGTAATTGTGAAGAATATTCTAATTATAATTGAGTTATTTTTATATAGATCAAATCCCCTTTTGTGGATTGATCATGTCGAGCTTTGTATAAGACCAAATCCCCTTTTGTGGATTGGTCAAACCAGAGTTATATGGTGTTGTTTGTAAAGTTGGCCCCTAGGGATAATTAAAGTGGTTTTAACCACTAGTTGAAGAAGTCAGCCTTGCTTGGTGAAGAGACATAACCCTAGCACCTATCAGCTAGTATAAATAAGAGAGGATGGCACCTCATTCTCTCACTCACTCAGTCACTCATTTAGTGCACATATTTTGGAGATAGATGCAGTTGCAAGAAGGTGGAGAGAGAGGCACATGCTCAATGTTGGATTATCTTTAGTGTTTTGGTCTTTAACTTGGCATTGTATTGGCAATCTATATTAAGGAAGTTTTTGTTGGGTTTTCTCCCCCCATGAGGGTTTCCCAAGATAAAATGTTGTGTACCTTGTGATTGTGTTTCTCTTAGTGATCCTGCTTATGCTATTATTTTCTAGTAAATTGAAAAGAAATTAATAGCAACTCTAAATTTAACATGGTATTAGAGCTAAATTGAGTAGAGCACCTTTCACTGGTAACAAAAACCATCACTATTGTCATACACGAAAATTAGGGATTTTTATTGGAAGGAAATTTATGAATAAAAACCATCTAGGTAAGTGCACCCTAGCCTAGCAAACTCATTAGCATCTTGAGTGCACCTTTCCAGTAGCCAGAGCCTCCAAAAAGTCAAACCCTAGTTTTGATTGGTACCAGAAAACCAAGAAACTAGAACCAGTAGCATAAGTACCAGTCCATACTTGCGTAGGTCAATTTTCATGGGGTAAAAATTTAAAATTTTGAAATCTGAAAAACTCCAGCATACTCGCCTCAGCCCAGTGCACCTCTTGGTAAGATCAAATTCAATTTCTGAGCACTTTCAATTTTTGGTCATTTTCTTAGCTCCACGACAAGATGTCTGCAAGCACTAAGCTTGTTGACAAGTCAGAAAGTGTGGAAAAATTTTGTGCCTGAAAGTATAGGATTGCACTCATTCTTGAAGAGAATGACCTTGCAAAATTCATAAAATAAAATGTACCATAACTCGAAGAAGATGCAGCTAAAGAAAATTACAGGAAGGATATGGTTAGGGACAAAATGATCATTGTAGACTCCATTAAAGATCACTTGATCCCTCAAGTATCTTCCAATAATACTCCAAAATAAATGTTTGATTCCCTAACCAAAATGTACGAAGGAAAGAACATTAACCAGAATATGAACTTGAGAACCCAACTCAAGAATACAAAGATGCAGAAAGGAGAAACAATTTAAGACTATTTCTCTAGGGTTACTCATTTCAAAGAAAAACTAGAAGAAATTGGAGACAACTTGGATGAAGATGAAATCGTCATGACAACTCTTAATGGTCTCACAAGACCTTGGGATTCCTTCATCCAAACTATCTGTGCCAGAAAGGAGAAACTACAATTTGACAGTCTATGGAAAGAATGTGTTCAAGAAGAAGCTAGAGTAGCCAACTGAGAAACAATAGTATTAAGGGATGAAGACCAAGATCTAGTTGCTCATGCTAAACGAGGAAAGAAAAGGTCTCGTTTCCAAAAGGAGACCCACCTCCATAAGGAATATCACTCCCCAAAGAGATTCACCCACTTTCATAAAGAATCTCATCCTCCAAGGAGATTCCATAAATATCAGAAGGGTCAAAGAAGAGAAAAATATTTCTCCTCTTATAAATGTTATCATTTTGATAAGATGGGACACACTGCTAAGAATTGTCCTTCTATAAGAGAAGAATACAAGAAGAGAAATAATAAAAGACATCATGCCCATGCAGTCGAAGATAATGAGCCACCCACGAAGTTGTCCAAAGAAGACATTGAAGATTATGTCTTATTTTCCACCCTATCAAGATCTGTGACACCTGGAGAGGATACTTGGCTTATAAACAGTGGTGCCTCTAAGCACATGATGGGTCAGAGAGACATTCTCTCTAGCCTTGCAGAAAATAAATTTCCCTAGAAAGTTACACTCGAAGATGATTACCAATACCCTATCAAAGTAGTGGGACAATCTACCTACAAACTTGATTCAGGGACCCCAATGAAAATTAAGGATGTACTATATGTACTAGGTTTGAAAAACAATTTTATTTCTATCTTAGATTTAGATAAGAAATGTTCTAGGTTTGCATTCATAGATGGTGAAGTTCTTATGTGGCCTAAAGGAAAAACCATAAAATATGAAATTGTTATTGGAACAGAAGAATGTGGCTTGTATAAGTTAAAAGGTCACTCAGATGTAGCCTTGACTCACTCCACTGAGAGTCCATGTGAACTTTGGCATATAATACTAGATCACATTAACTACAAATCCTTACCATGTGTAAGCAAGGTAGTTACAGGTTTACCAAAATTCAAGGTTGATCATGAAGGTGTGTGCAAGGGATGTGCGCTAGGAAATAACATAAAGAATCATTTCCCAGAGAGAGACAATAAAGAAAAAGGAATCTTGGAACTCATCCACTCAGATGTATGTGGTCTAATTCCATAATACTCTCTTAGTGGGTATGTATACTATGTTTCATTTATTGATGATTATTCTCGCAAGACTTGGGTTTATTTCTTGAAATCAAAAGATGAAGTATTTGGAAAATTTAAGGAATTCAAAGCCTTGATACAAAATCTATCAGAAAGAAAAATCAAGATACCCGGGTCAGATAATGGAGGAGAATACACCTCAAAAGAATTTGTAAGCATTTGCAGATATGTCAGGATTAAGAGGGAGCTCACCACTCCCTACAATCCTCAACAAAATGGTGTAGTAGAAAGAAAGAATAGAACAATAATGGAAGCAATGAAGACTATGATCCATGATCAAGATCTTCCAATGCACTTATGGGTTGAAGCTGCAAGAACAACAGTTTATGTCCAAAACAAATTATCCCATAGTGCACTTGGATTTAAAACCCCTGAAAAAATGTTCTCTGGAAAGAAGCCAGAAGTAAGCTATCTCAAAATATTTGGTTGTTCAGTGTTTGTACATATTCCGAAAGAAAGGAGAACTAAGATGGATCCTTTAGGAAAGAAGGGGATATTTGTTGGATACTGTGAGGTCTCTAAGGCCTTCAAAATTTACATACCAGGTTACCATCATATTGAGATCAACAGAGATGTAACCTTTGATGAAGATGCAACATTCAATAAATCAAGGAGATGCTAGCTTGAAGAAGTATATGAATAAGAACCTGTAGCTCTCAAAGTTGCAAAACCAATAAAGGAAGTTACATTTACCCTTGATGATGAGATTCCAGAAGATCATGATATGATAGAATCTCAAGAACCTCCCCAAATGATGATCTCTCACAAGAGAAAGTCAACTTGGGAAAGGGAACTTATTCAATATGGAGAGAAGTATGGTGCCCCAGAAGGAAACATGAGACAAAGCAAGAAAACTAAGCCATTCTCTAGTTATATGGCTTTGATGTGTGATCTCATAGAAAATGAACCTACTTGCTTCAAAGAATCCATTCAGAAGAAATAATGGGTGGATGCCACAACAAAAGAATACCAATCCATTATAAATAATGATGTATGGGAAATAGTTCCCAGACTGAAGAACAAAGATGTGATATATTCCAAATGGTTATACAAGATAAAACATGTTGCAGATGAAAGTATTGAAAAACATAAAGCAAGTTTTGTATCTCGTGGATTTTATCAAAAGGAAGGCATTGATTATGACGAGACGTTTTCTCCTATATCCATATACACTTCTATCAAAACCATCATAGCTCTTGTAGCCAAGATGAAGTGAAAGTTACACCTGATGGATGTGAAAACAACTTTCTTCAATGGTGTTATTGAAGAAGAAGTGTATATAGAACAACCACAAGGGTTTGGAGTTGAAGATAGAAAGACTCATGCATGTAGGTTGAAGAAGGCTCTATACAGATTGAAGCAAGCTCCCAGAGCTTCATATGGAAAAATTGATAGTTTCCTGACAAGATTGGGATTTACCAAGAGTAAAGTTGATTCTAACCTTTACTTCAAGGTTATGAATGATGAGTCAGTTATATTGTTGTTATATGTGGATTACTTATTCTTAACTGGAGAAGAAAGGCTCATCACAAATTGTAAGAAGAAGCTCGTTGCAGAATTTGAGATGAAAGACCTAGGCATGATGCATTATTTCTTAGGTCTTGAAGTTTGGCAGATCCCAAAGAATATCTTCCTTAACCAAGGGAAGTATGCAGGTGAAATACTGAAGAGGTCTGAAATGTTGGAATGTAAAGCCATGAACACACCCATGGAAACAAAGTTGAAGCTTTTGGTTGATACTTCGTCAGAATTGGTTGATGCTATTATGTACAGACAAATTATTGGTTCATTGATGTATATGACCAATACCAAGCCAAATATATGTTTTTTTGTGAACACCTTGAGTCAGTATCTGGTAGAGGCCAGGCGTTTTCACCTTGTTTCTACAAAACATGTGATGAGATACCTTGAGGGTACATTGGAATTTGGTCTCTATTATACTGGAGATCATGACTTCAGACTGATTGGTTATACTGATTCAAATTGAATTGGAAGTGTTTCTGATAGAAAGAGAAATTCAGGATGTTGTTTCAGTCTGGGGTCGGACATGACTTCATGGCAAAGCAAGAAGCAATCTAGTATTTCTCTCAGCACAACAGAAGAAGAATACATTGCTGCATGTTCCTCCAGTTGTGAAGCCATATGGATTCAAAAGTTGTTGACAGGTCTATTCGATCTAGAGATGGAAGCCACCACGATTCTATGTGATAACCAAAGTTTCATAAATATGACGGAGAACCCTGTGTTCCATGATAAGTCAAATAACATAGAGATCATGTATCACTGCATTCGTGATATGGTGCAGAGAGGAGATGCAAAGCTCCAATATGTTGGCACAAATGAGCAGGTTCCATATGTGTTGACCAAGCCTTTTTCTCGTGTGAAGTTTGAACACTTATGAGACAATCTTAGTGTTGTTGGAAAGGGCCTCCCTCAAAACGAGGAGTGTT
This sequence comes from Picea sitchensis, assembly GCA_010110895.2. Lineage (NCBI taxonomy): Eukaryota > Viridiplantae > Streptophyta > Pinopsida > Pinales > Pinaceae > Picea > Picea sitchensis. The sequence continues at coordinate 10,603 of SNQJ01S0219056.1, forward strand.
TTTGATGATACTATGGTATCCTGACCAACAACGGGTAGCTCCATTAGGAATTTATATCCTAGGGGATTGATTATACCTGGAAATATCCCGAAGGTTCGGTAAGGACGGTCTGTCAGAGTACCTGTGCATGTATATGCCAGCTGTGGTCAGTAGTGGTAGCTCCGTTAGGATTTTATAATCCTAGGGAATCTTATGATTCATGGGCAGATCCCGAAGGTCCGGTAAAGATGGTCTATTAGAGTACCACGTGGTAGCTTTGTTAGGGTTTTAAATCCTAAGGAATCTTATGATTCCTGGGCAGATCCTGAAGGTCTGGTAAGGACGGTCTGTCAGAGTACCACAAAATGTTGTTGTTGCACCTACCTCATTCTGTTGCTATATGATGATGATGTTTTTATCTTAGCCTCGTGTTGGTGATGTTGTTATTTCATCCTCGTGCTATTGTTGATGATGATGTATCATCCTCGTGTTGTTGTTGATGATGTTGTATCGGTCTCGTGTTGTTAGTGATGATGTTGTACTAACCACATGCTACTAATGATGGTGTTGATGATGTTGTTGCTTTAGTGTTATGCTAATTGATATTGATGCAAATGATGATGATGATGTTATTCTAGCTCTATGTTGTGAATGACGATGTTATGCTAGTCAATGTTCCAGATGTTGATGATGTTGCTTCCCTCTCTCTCTCTCTCCTGATGATGTTGTATTGAGTTATGTCAGTAGAATACCCTTCTTCTTAAGGGGGAGTGTTGATATATTGTAACTGCGAAAAATATTCTAATTATAATTGAGTTATTTTTATATAGATCAAATCCCCTTTTGTGGATTGATCATGTCGGGATTTGTATAAGACCAAATCCCCTTTTGTGCATTGGTCAAACCATAGTTATATGGTGTTGTTTGTAAAGTCAGCCCCTAGGGCTAATTAAAGTGGTTTTAACCACTAGTTGAAGAAGTCGACCCTACTTGGTGAAGATACATAACCCTAGCACCTATCAATTGGTATAAATAAGAGAGGATGGCACCTCATTATCTCACTCACTCAGTCACCCATATAGTGCGCATATTTTGGAGGTAGTTGCATTTGCAAGAAGGAGGAGAGAGAGTCACATGATCAGTGTTGGATTATCTTTAATGTTTTGGTCTTTATCTTGGCATTGTATTGGAAATCTATATTAAGGATTTTTTTTTGGGTTTTCTCCCCCATGAGGGTTTCCCAGGATAAATTGTTGTGTACCTTGTGATTGTGTTTCTCTTAGTGATCATGCTTATGATATTATTGTCTAGTAAGTTTAAAAGAACTTAATAACAACTCTAAAGTCAACAGGAGGAAGCCTATGGCATCAGTGATAGTCAAAGGATCTAAGACATAATGTTTCAGGGATAAAATGAGGGATATTATCAAATTCATGAACATAATTTGGAGGGAAGACCTTGATGTAGGCCATTTGGATTGTGGATTTCTAGATTAGTTACAAAGGGGATAATAGTGTGGGAAGATTGAAATTTGATGGGTGAAGAAGCATTCACGTGGGTTTGATAGCAGCATGGAGGAAGCATTCACGTGGGTTTGATAGCAGCATGGAGGAAGCATTCACATGGGCTTGGTAGCAGGGAGGAAGCATTTGCGTGGGTTTGGTAGCAATGAGGAGGAAGCCTATGAAAATAATGATATCCAAAGGATCCAAGAAAAAATGTTTCAAGGATAAAATGACAGATATTATGAAATTCATGAACATAAATTGGAGGGAAAACCATGATGCATGCCATGTGGATCGAGGATTTATAGATCAGTTACAGAGGGGAGAATTTTATGGGAAGACCAGGATTTGTTAAGTGAAGGACATATGGGAACCAATAAAGAGTCACTTATGATTACAATATGAGAGTAGCCACAAGGAAGCGAGCATTCTCCAAGATATTCATGCATCTATACATGCAAAGGTATTGACTTGTAGTTACATGACTTGAATATCCATCTACAACTGATAGTACTAATTTTTGCATAGTATTTTTTCATCTTCCTAACATTTATTCTTATTTTCTCAACTCCATAAATCACTATGAAAACTAGACTAGTAATTCTATTTTTTATGAACCAGATCATACTATTTAGAAGGAACATTCATTTTCAGAAATAGAGTAGTAGTTTTTTTTTTTGTGAACCATATCATAATATATAAAAGGAACACTGCAATTCCTCTTGTGAAGTTGTTTCATCATTTTCTTAAGGTGCATAATCTTGGATTGCATTATGTTTGACAAACTAATACTTTGATCCCTTCATGAATGTTTCCAAATTCCTTCATTTATGCATTGTTGTATCTATAACATCTGTACAGTTTCTTTCTGTTTTAGGATTGTTATTGTTTATTGTAGTCCACATAATAAAAAAATTATGTGGTTTACAAGTTTCTCAAAAATTCTATAGAAGAATAATCAAGCATGTCCCACTTTTTAAAGGATGTCGTTTTGAGTTACCAAATCATATTGTAAGTATAAAATCTTCTTTCTTGTCTTATTCAGAGAAAAAATAAATCTATTGGCCCTACACTAAGAAGCCAAGTGTTTTCTTGGTGTTTCGATGTTTGTATCTCTAAAAGAGGCCCCCTTTCTCTCTCACACACAGATTCATCAGGATATGTTAAGCACCTAGAGTTTTACAATTGGAATTACATCTATGATATGCTAGTTATACTAGCATAGGTCCATCTTAAACCCGGATCTATTAAGCACATGGAGGGATTAAAAAACGTTGCTTTTTTGACATTATGGAAATTATGGAAAATAAGATGGTAGCTCTCTTTTTAATTTTTTTAGTGATCAATGAGGATATTCACACTAGGGATGTAAAGCTTCTTGCTTGTCTTGGTGCAATTTTATTTCATAAATTGTAGTCAAAATTGTAATTGTGATAGCAATTTTAGGTTTTAGTTATGGAATTAGAAATCTAGTGGTGTTTATGTTAGGCAAAGTATTTTTCTTCTACATTGTAATTTACAAAAAGGCTCGTTCAATTTTAGTTCAAAAGGGATTCTAATACAATCCTATTGGTTTCATAGATATGCTCTCTATGATATAAAAAATCTATGTAACTATTGGATTACTTTTCATGAAACACTTTTTTTGTTTGTATCATTTATCAAAACATTGCTAGAAACCTTATCTTCATCATTCACTTTATCAACAAGAGGGTTGGTTATGAATTTGAGCCATTTTATTTGTTACATAGGTAAATTCTATGGCCTAGTAGAGTAGTTACGGATGGGAGAATAGTGTGGGAAGACTGGGATTTGTTGTGTTAAAATTAATGCAGCTGCAAGATCCATTCTTCGAGAGAATGGAAAAGACCCTAGTTGAGATCTAGGCCCCCCAGTACACTCCTAGGGTTCTTGGTCTAGGACCAAGCAGCTAGAGCCATGGCAAAAGACCCTAGTTTGTCCCCCATTGTATTGTTGGGGTTCTTGGTCAAGGACCAAGCAGTTTGATGGTATAAGTCCCTAGATGTGTTCTAGGACCCCTGGATGTGTTTCAAGGAATCCTTTCTTGGTGCTTGGATTTATCCTTGGTTGTGTGCCTTGATGGATAAGACCCCAGTTATGATCTAGGGCCCCCAGATGCGTTCTAGGGAATCTTGGTATGGGACTAGGAAGTTTCTTGGTTAAATACCAAGTCGATATGATGTGTGGTATTCTTCTCTCCTAATATGGTCCATGTGACCTAGGAGCAGTTAAGAAGAAGGAAATGATCACATCATTGATTTTCCTCGTATGCTAGGATGACAAAATATTATAAGTTATATCATGAATTTCATGTGGAAAAAACTTCCATTAAAGAAGGACTTAACCCTTGACCTTATATTATTGTTTATTTGAGTTTTTTGGTTGTTTTCTTCTTCCTAAAGAAGTTGGTTGCCTTGATCTTAAAACCCTCTCTTTGACTTATCTTATTTTTATTTGTTGACCCTTGACTTGTCATTTAATTTTTTAAAAGGTTAAAATATTATTTGTTTAAATATTAGGGTTTAAACCTAACCCTAATATTACGACTAATAATCTATCCCTAACCTACCTATCAAAACTATAAATTAGAGAGACCTTACCTCACTCAACACACTCGCTCTCTCCTAACCGAGTTCTTGTTTGAGGTATTTTTGCGGCTCTTCTGTTCAGTCTTCTAAGTGGTTGCGACCCATCTTCGACAGGTCTATTGGTGTCATTGAGCCCTAAGGGTATTTTCCAGCCTATTGCAGGTCTCTCCTTGGTTGTTGTTGTTTGGTGTTTCTGGTTCTCTGTGCTGGTGCCACCCTTGTTGTCCAAATATTTGTTGGTGCCATCCTATTTGCTGATGTCGTCATGTTTGTTGGTGTCATTCTACTATTTGATGGTGTTGTCCTACTATCCTATTGTTTGTTGGTGCTATCTTTGTTGTCTAGAAAACCCTTTCTACCTCTTATATGGTGTACGCTGATAGACTATTACCCTATGAACTAGATTTAAGACTGTTGATATTTCCTGTAGTAGTTTTGTGTTTTCTAGGCAGGAATTTCTAAGGTTGTTTTGAGGCCTCCTTTTCAGCCACTAGGCTAAACAATGGTGTTCTTTTATTATCCATTTCACCTAACAGTGATATGGCCTCTTG
>SNQJ01S0219057.1:0-15246 GCA_010110895.2 Picea sitchensis
AGCAGAGATTAGAGATTATTTAGCACCCTGGACTCTGCATGCCTCAATGGCAGATGTCCATGCTAACAACCCTGAGAATACACCAATGTCTCTTGGTTGATAGATCCTACAGGTGACTCGACACCAACACCTCTATTCGTACCTACTAGGATGTGTTGTAGGTACCTTGAGGCCCATTGACATCACTGGTGGGTCATCTCGCATCGGTTAACGACATTCATTAATGGCCAGTAATCCGATGATTTCTGTTTGTGTTCGACTCCAGAACATCCATTCACACAAACCAGAATTGTACCATGGGTAGAGCTTTGAAGCTGTTGAAGACATGATTTCAGTTGATCTTTTTTAGGACAAAACAAAATCCAGGTTCAGGGATCATCATCAGATAATTTGTTGTTATAAACAGGAAGTTTTTCTCAGTAGGATATTATTGGTTAAAATTTCTCTGCAGATTCCTAAGTGTTTCATCAGTACCAGTCAGTACCAACACAGAGTTCATCAGCTACAGTGGTCATCAGAAATACAAGAGCAATTACAGTTTTCACGCCCTTCAGATCTAGACTTGACTTCAAAAGAAAAATTCTACAGCCAGACTTGCATAACAATGGGGGATAGGTAATTTAACTTAGGTATGCTTAGTTCATGTTGATTTACTGTATTAATTTACATATTAATAGTTTGAACTAAGAATGCCTTGTTTACTCCATAATCTTTCATCATATCCATGACCTGTACCTAATGAACTAACCCACCTCGACATTTCATATCATGAAAATGCATAAACATCACCGGAGGAGTTCGACATGACTCGTACATGATAACACTCTGCACTCATGTACGATTATCATCATTTTCCTACACACCATTGACCCCCATGACAATTCAAATGTTCTCTTATGATTCTTCTCCCGACTACATCCTTCATCACATTCTCTTCCTTCGTCGCCCTCATCCAAATTTCGCTGCTCATCTATAGACCTTCCCTGTGATATCAAGTGGAACCATGGTGGAAAATTGCCATGAACCGGAGACATATGCAGACCTAGAGGCCCTTCCGGAGTATGAGGCAATGAGAGATATTTTTAAAAAAGTAGGATGGGAGCCGTTTCTGAAGAAATTCGATGGATATAATGATGCAATTACGCTTCAATTTGCTCTGCATTTTCAGGGTGGGTTCGCTAAAGTGGGCGAGCTCGAGTTCGAAGTCACGGAGAAATTTATTTCAGAAGCAATTCAACTGCCCACCACAGGTCAGAGATGGACAAAGGGATAGCCTGTTGACAAAAAGATCTGTACACAGCTTTTGAAACCACAGTACCGGGAAACACAGTGGTCTGAGGGAACATCACGGTCATGGTTGGAACCACAGTGGGCTCAATTGTTATCCATCTTCCAACGTTACCTCAGGTGTGAAGGACGATATACCATCATATTTCCCTGCCATGCCCGACTTCTATTACACTTCAAAGGTAATCATCTAATGAACATACCCTTCTTTCTGTTGAAAAGTTTAAAAAAGATGGTTGAACAGGTACGAAAGGCCAAAGATTTTCGTGGAAGTCTATTTCATTTTGGTCTTGTTAAGATATTGATTAAGTTTGCACTGTCCAAAAAGCAAGAAACATGGGATATGTTCACTGTAAAAACCCTAGCCACTGCCAAGTCTAAAGATAGGAGTGTTAAGCCTGCTCCCCCACAGAAGAAATTGAACTCTAGGAAAAAGAGGGTTAAAACCCCGACCAAAGTCTGTGCTGGAGATCCTGATTCAGAACATTCATTTGATGCTCATGGGTCTGATGGAGTGGAAACCAATAATGAAACTTTGAAGAACACTACTCCTACAGAGGCAAACATTGAAATACCGAGTTCCTCCCTAGCTGCTGTGAACATTATTGACATGGAAGAACTGGTAGAGTTGACTGACAAACCCAGGAGGAATCCAAAATGAAAATGTAAAAGCACATTGTCAAATATGGATAACTCTGTGCCCAGTTACCCACCACAGGAGAGGTTAGAAAGTGTGTATGATCATGAGGAGGCTCTAGAGCCCTCTAAAATGACTTGGAATCTGTCCCAATTAATTCGAAAATCCCATAAAGTGGATCGACAGGCTACTGCACCCAAAGGAATTGAGCAGAATGAGCCAATTCGAGTACCAACAGGTACCCCTGCTCGGATATAAAGAGAATTCACTCCCGAACCTAGTCCTATTGACAATCCTAATCCAGTTGAAACCTATGAACGAAGTCCAGATGAGTTCTCTCTTGAAATCAGTCCATATCATAATTTCGATCCAGTTAACACCCCTGCTCAAAGTCCAAACGAGTTCACTCATGCATCCAGTCCTCAAACACAGCCAGGACAAGACAAAACATTTGAAACTTACTGTGAAATTTCCTCCAGTCGATCCTTGAAACCAATGTAGCAAGACTAGAAAGTAGGAATAACAGGTTGAAATAAAAGCTACAGGAATACACTATCTTGGACCGACATATCAAAACTGAGAATGAACTCATGAAAGTCAGGATAAATCATTTCTTGTCCAAAATTGAAAGATTGAAACGAAAGAATAAGGGTCTTTCGCAGAGGAACAGGCGACTACAGAAGACTGAAGGAAGCATATCATCATCAACCGAGTCCTCAAGAAAGAAATTAGAAACCTGAAGAAACATAAGAAGTTACAAATGTTGGTTGCAGCTGCTGCAACGCTTTGATTGCTACCAGTCTTTGACTTTTTGTTGCCTGAGGACAGGCAAAGACTTCAGTTTGGGGGCATGTTGGTCTCCAGTTTTGACTATGTTTTGCCTATATTATATCACAAAGACCTCCATTTCCATACCCAGTACCACTCCCTTTTGGCCTTGTTATGACACACTTGACATCTCTTTACCACTCAATGGGGCTACTCAAGGTATTTTTATGTTTCAAGTTATTTTTATGTATTTTGATGCTTTAAATTAATATTGAAATTAATGTGGCTTGAGTTAGGTACTATTTCTATTTGAAACAGGATTTGTCAGTACCAGGTACCAGCTTGTGCCCCGTGGAGATACCAACGAAGATACTAAAGATCCGCGCGTTATGGCCAGAGTGGGAGACAGTTTGATTTACATGATAGATGGAGTCATCACTCATATGATGATTGAAGGCGAAATTATAGAACAGAGTTGTAATACTTCATGACTCACACTTCGTGACACTGCGTGGCACGAAGATGTGAAGACCGTTTTTTAACTGATTTCGAGTTATTTTCGGATCTGGGATCCGTTTGAATTAATGTACTGTTGATTTAAACTAATTTGGAGGAGGATCTATATAAACAGAAGATCACTCCTAAAAAACGTTGGGTTATGATATGTTATGATACACATTTCTGAATATAATCTGCCTTTGCGTTATGTTACTTTACTGTCATACGATTTGAGTTATTTCTTTGAGTAAATGGAGCGTGAAGCATAAACAGTGTTTGTGTAGAATGATTGAATAGTTCTAGTTTTTCCTTTCGACGATTGTGCCTTTTGGTTGGGCCCGCCAAACAGGTTCAAGTCGCTGCTTTTCTCTGTCTTAGATTTAGTTTATTTCAGTATCTTATGATTCGCATGCATGTTAGCTTAGAGTTTGGGAATTAACTTGTTCATATTCTTGCTTAAATTATTCTTCAACTGTATCGTTTCTAGCATATTAACATTTTCTACGTTGATGAGTATTGAAAGCATGGTTGATTCTTGTAGAGTTTAGAGCATGAACTAGGTTTGCTTTGTTTCCAGTTTTCAATCTGAACGTAGCTTAGAGTTTGAATTTACTTTGTTTTGGTTAGGATAGTGAGGTTACTCTGCTTTGTTAGATAATTAGGTTACTCTGCTTAGTTAGGATAGTTAGGTTGCAATTGAATTAGAGGAAGCTTCCGGTACCAGTAGGGTAAGTAGGATATTTCTATGTTTTCCTGTGGATAGATTTAAATTTATTTTCAATGTTTAGATTAAAAGAATTTTAGGAAATAATCCTTCTGTTATGGCTTAGATAGAAATGGTGATGATAGATGATTAAAGATAGTGGTAGATAGTTTTGTGAACTTACATTAGATTAGAAATAGAAGTACCAACACTTAAGCATAGGACTGTTTTCTGTTGATGAATTAAATGGGAGATGATAAGTTTCAAAATAATCATTAGGATTCAGTTTCTCAGAGTGAGTTTGTGTTTTCTTTTTAAGATAGTCTTTAGATAGGGATTAGAATCTTACCCGCACATACAGTGTAGAAGCTCTAATTTTACTTGCCCCGGTTTGACAATTCAGTGTTTCAGGTCATTAAAATCTTTAATCTAGTAGCCTGACAATCCCTTTTTGGAGTTTTGAGGATTGGGAGTTGTAGGAGTCAGAGTGACTCGCAATAGTAGTTCGCGACACGCGAAATCACGAAATAGTGAAATGTGAAATGTCGAAATGATCAAAATAGTCCAACTAAGATCCTTTTTTTTTTCAGAGTTTCGGGGATCGCGACATGGAGCGTCAAGATAACTCTTTACCCAGGAAAGCCGAAATGTCGAATGACGAAATGTCAATGTAGCCAGTGGTCACTGCCGGTGGTCATGTAAGTGGAAGGAGCTAGCATAGCTACGATCCATTTCAAGGTTCATACTGTAACTGCTAGAAACCATTGATGGTTTTTGCAAGAGCACTCGAAGATACTTCTATGTAAGTGCCAGAGGAGCTGAAGAGTCTTAAGGAATCTGCCAGTGGAATGAAGACTAGTCATAGAGGCAATTGACAGATGGAAGAGCGTTGAAGCCTATAACTGCAATAGAGAAGACAAAGAGTCTCGACTGTTGGAGAGATAAAGGAATCTCAGCATAACACCCAGTGATGATGGACGCATGGGTTGAACTCCCAGACAAGCTGAAGAGTTGCAAGGATGATCAAGAGAGCACTCAACAAGGGGAGAGTATGTAGAAACATGGTGAGAGAGAATGCACAAGGTGCACAAAGACTATAAGTATGATGAACAAAGAAGAGATGGGAAGAGGTGGAGAGAATTTCATGCATGGAGAAGTAGGAGTGTGCAGCAGTTGAAATACAGAGAAGAGGAATGGTGCATTGAATGGAAATGGCACATAGAGTATATAAGGAAAAAGCACAGAAAGCGCAAGGATGTGGGCAACAAGACAGTAAGACAGTAAAGGAAGGCTGAGGTGCTCTTGTAGAGAAAAATAGAAGTTCAGAAAGTGCAAGAAGATGCAGACATAGAGACATTGATACAGGAGAGCAGAGAAGCATAGCAGAATAGTGATAAGTCTAGTAAGCCAATGATAAATAGTGTATCACTGTGTTAAATTTACATATAGAAAAGATTTATATTCGAGGGTGGTAGGGAGGTTCTAGGGAGGACTGTTGTCCTCAGAGGTTCAAGTGGGTGCTTGAACACAGGGAGTTGTAGCTTCCATCTGGTTGTAGCCAGAGAAACTAGGGTGGCGCAAGGGAGAACTATTGTTCTTTGTTGTATAGGTTGGTGCCTGTGTGACTGGAAGTTGGTGCTTCCATCCAGTTGAAGCTGGAACATTTAGGGAGTTGGTGCTTCCTTCTAGTGGGTGCTAGCGAAACCAGGGAGTTGGTGCTTCCTTCTAGTGGGTGCTAGAGAAACCAGGGAGTTGGTGTTTCCTTCTAGTAGGTGCTAGAGAAAACAGAGAGTTGGTGCTCTTAGCAAGTTGCAGCTTGCAATACAGAGGTTGTAGCCTCACAATGAGTTGGATCTCATATGTATGATAATGTACGGAATGTAAAGATTACTTATCATATAAAGAAGAAGAGTTTTTTACCCTTTATGGGTTTCCTGAGCAAATATCTGTCTCTGTATATTTCATATGTGATAATGATGTTGAATGTTCTATTGCTTACTTCCCTGCATTATTGTGATTTTCATTAAGTGCTCTACAAAGAATTTAAAATAAGCATTATTGTTTAAGCATGGTAACAACTGATTCACCCCCCCCTCTTAGTTGTCCAACAATCCATAATGCATGTTTTTCTTGAGAATTGAACCTTTTTTGGAGGTCATCATGGGTCTACTAGAGGAAAACAAGTGATTATCATCTCACATCAACAATAGTGCAACAAGCGATGATATATAAACCTTCTAGATTCATGGAGTTATGAAAAGATAAGCGAGGGATTTGTTGTATCTTTGTGGCATGATCCTAGGAACTCACAACATTCAAGTCTCTAGTGGTCTCTAGAAGATCTAGAGGCTTTCCCAAGCCTCTTCCAAGGATATATACAACAAAGGAAATCTTGAGAAAAGGAGGGAGGAATCAAGAGTAGTTTTATGTTTTCCATTTACAGAGAATATTTTCCATTTACAACAACTAGAAGTCATAGTGCCTATCCTGATCAAGAAGCTGAGGAGAATCAAGGAGAAAGGAGTCAAGGGATAATGGAGTCATCACTAAAGGTATGATCTTGATGTAAGTTATCTATAATCATTAATATATCATTGGTTTTCCCCCAAATTATTTATGTTGGATCCATAAATGGTTTGAATTTGATTTTATGTATGATAAATCAAGTTAGATCTGAGATACATTAGTGATTTCTAACACTAAGAAAAGAAGGTGATTGGTGTTGTTTGTTTCTTGTGTGAAAGAAGCATGTTGCAGGACTTGGAGTTTCATTTCAGGATATGTGACAACCAAGATACACAAGGAAAAACTTCAAATATAAGGTATTCTAATCTATCCTCTCTTGGTATAATAAAAATTGCTTCTCTTAGATCTAGGAAGACCAAAGAAATCTAGCTCTTTCTATCTAGGATCAATAGGAATATCCTAGGGGTGTTTTGTGAGATCCCTATGAGATTTTATCCCATAACATAATTCGAGACCATATTGGGGATATGAAATTCTATACCATGGCCAAGAAATAATACATGGTGGATCCATGTCATCAATAAGACCGTAGACACAAGACAATATGATGTGGATCTACATCATGAACACAATCATAGCCACCAACAAATACAATATGGATTTATGGCATAACATGCATATATCAGGAAGACAACAAGAACTAAGAAGAGTTCCCCTGAAGTCTTCAAAGTATTGATAGACAAGCTATATACTCCATTAAAACTTAGGAGGGGATGTTGTAAAGGAATGATATGGCCCCAATCCAAGGTCTTCATTCCAAACCCTGATGGTATGAAATAAAACATGTGAATAAATGAGCTGATGTAGAGCATAGTAGAAATCGTTTGATTACCGGTCATTGATGTATACCATTAACGGACGTGAGGGGACCCACCAATGATGAATATGGTCCTCAAGGTACCTAGTACAATATAGCGAGTGTGAATGGATTATATGTTGTTGAACACCCATAGAATCAATTAATCATGAGTCAGTGGTGTAAACCCATTGTCGATCTTGAGGAGGACTTCCACTAAGGACTACAAACTCCAAGGTACTAGCTGGTTTCTAGATCCGTCTCCTAGATAATGTGTTGAAGTCGATACGAAGAGATCCATTGAAGGAGGGCCTTGATGTATCCACCATCAATCAATGCAAAACATACACTGAGAGATTATGTAAAGAGAGAGTATCACTAAGTACAACTAACACATGGATGGCCGACTTAGAAATTCAACAAAACAATAAATGGATAACTCAGGCTCAAAATTCCATTGAACATATATCATGACACAATGGTGACCTGGAAGCAAGACACAAGATCTGGAAGAATATAGTGCAACAACATAGGAGGCATTGAAGCACTCTCCATGATGACTAGAAGAGTAACTAGTCGGAGGAGTATCTCTAACTCGTATTACTAGAACGACTCCTAAGAAAGATAAAACCCAACTATATGATAAGGATTCAAATAGGTTCCATGTTCAAAGGCGACTTACATGATGTTTCCATTTTGAGAATAGACCAATGGTGAGAAACCCCCACTCTTTTTTTGTTTTTTTGTGTATTTTTTATCTCTTTCATGGTTTAACGAGCGTGAAAGAAGAATAAAGGTACGCTCAGTCTTCTTCATGGTTTAACGAGCAAGAAATAATGACACAATTATGATCAGTATCCTTTATGGTTTAACGAGCATAAAATAATGACATAGGTATGCTCGATATTTTCATTTTTCATGTCCTTTTATGAATCCAAAAAAGAAATAAAAGGATACTCGAAGGGAGAGAAAAAGTGGCTTAACACCATGCTCCTATGTTCTACATGCATGGAATAGTCCTAATAAAAATGAATGAAAATGGTACAGGCAATTGAGATCCACTCTTAGAAAATATTCTCTCCTTGGGTAGGTGGATGCAAAATGGAGGCCAAATAATATAAGAGGCGGATGGCCAAGGGATACTGTAATAGCGATAAGCGAGATATGGGAAAAGAACAATGCATTGGTAGGAGGCATGATTCCAACAACGAATGCATATGTGACCATTTATCAACAATAAAAAGTTTCAGGAACCCCCTCGAGATGTGGCTGAAACACAGATGAAGAGGAGAAAATGAGGCTCAATCAACAAGTCATGGCAGGGATAAAGGAGGGATCTAGGGCCTATGGGGAAAAATGCAGCATGGGAACTGAATGGAAATCCAAATGATAACTATGGCACCCATGAAGGGTAGGCACTACTGAACATGTTACAATGTGCAAAAGGAGTGGCTAATGTCACAACCAGTCGAGATTGAACCTAAGTTGGTGTAACGATAGAATGGACGGTTAATAATATAAAACAGGAAATGAAAGGAAAAACCTATCCCTATATGCCAGTTTAAAGTTCGGTGGAAGTCACCATCTTCATAAAAAAATACCCCATAATATGATCAACATATGTAAACTAGATTCCAGGGGTCGAAATGCAGTCAAATCTCAAAAAGAATTTTATTTTTTATTTTTTGGATATGATATATGAAAAAAAAAAGCACCCATACCACACACCTATGTACAAGGCACTATGCATTCTTACTATTCATGAGAAGTACAGCCCATTTCTATGCTCCAACCAAGGATATTTTTCATAATCGATGAATGTATGAGCCAATGTTGGCATCATATGGCTTACCATGTCGATGCCATGCCACATACAAATGAATTTCTACATACAAATATACTCATTGTGAGTAGTCTCACGAGATAGGGAAGATATTTGATGGGATCCATTAAGACATGAAGGAAGTATGAAACATGAATCTTCGATAAAAGGGGTAGCAGAGAATTCTGTGGAAAGTTATGAAAAAAGATAATCAAGGAAGAAAAGGATCAAGACTAGGAGGTCTATTGGATGCCCAAGAAAATGACCCCAGTCTTGGGTCACAACTCATCATGCTAACTCTCATCAGTTCCAAATTCGGGAGGATGGATTCTTGATGATGCTCATGTTCTTTGGGCCTGTCTATGGAAGAAATGATTTCCAAGATGGCCTCGTGGAAACTCAGTATCTATGAAATCATGTGAAAACAAAGAGTTAACAACCCGTGTGGGAGGAGTAGGTTGATCACACTCCATATGAGGATGGAGGTGTTGAATAGTATTAACTAATGTTGATGGGATTGCCAGATTTGGTGGGTGGCAGGGAAGCTCCATATGATTCAACATCCTCAAGATGAGGCACCACCCAAGGATCAATAGACTCGAGGGATCCACTTGTAAATAATGAAATCATGTTGATAGGAGTAGTGTTTGTAGTAGGATATGGTGGGGGAAAGGGAAGCATTCCCATCAACGAAGGATCTTTGAATATCCCTACACCAACACTCATGAAATACTACTAAGTATCACTGAAAAAGGGTACATTTGACCTTGCATTTTCACTATTTACCCTTTATGAGGGAACCTTAAGACCCTTAAGACAGATGAGATAACTGCAATCATCTCATATAGAAAGTATGCCCGAGAAACAAATTGTACTCAATAGGTGCATTGATGACCTCCATGGAAACAAAGACAATCTTACCACCTAACTAGATGGGTATGGCAGTGATAATTCCATGATACTGGAACATGTTTCCATCAAATGATTTTAGCGGTGTTGCAGACATGCCAAGCTTAGGAGAGACGAGGGCCTTCCAACAAGAAATAAAAATTATGCAAGTCGAGGCTCCTTCATCCACCATCGTTCTATAGATTTATTTCCCCATTGATCGCACTATGATTTGGAAGGTGACATGATGGGAGAGACTATGAGTAACCTAAGAAGAACCGAAGGCCATAAAACTCGACTCCGAGGGATAAACCCCACCTATGGAAGACAAAAAGGATTTACGTTGCATTGGGTAGCTTTGGAGGACTTCAAGTGCCGACATGGAACATGGTGCCTGGGCCAAGTATTCCATAATACTATAGTTGTGGGCATGCCATGTCCTGGGATTATGCATCGTGCATCGAAGAATTCCCTTCAGGGGGAAAAGTTGTGTGTCAAAATAAGTCTTCTCAATCTGAAGAGGGCCACCAAGTTGGGAAGAAGATGTTGCTTCTAGCGCAGCATGGGAAGGCTCATAAATGTTATAGTTTTTTTCCCGAGTCTGTAAATTAATCTCTTGGTCACACATAAAATGTAAGCATTCGAGCAAGATCCCTCATGATTAGTGGTACCTTCCATTCTCCCTTGTAGAGGATTTGTTGCAACCATATGTTGAGGTTCAGGAGGGAAAAGATGAGTCAAAACAATAGGATACTAGGTGGCCTTTTGTTGTGTGGAACAACGATGAATCTCATCCTTTTGAGGACATTGATGAGTAGGGTGGTATTCCCCAAAAAGCGTGTAGGGAAACTGACCATTTTTCTTGTCTTTAGGTCCCCTCTCCTAGGTGTGTTGGGTGGGAGAAGTCCCTTGCTTAGTGTTGGAATTATTTTTCTTGTTCATTTTCTTCTTTCCTCCAGGTTGCTGAGGATTATTCGGTTGTGTGGAATACATTGAATTCACCTCATATATCTGAGTAGGTACCAATATTGTTTGAGCACTAGTACCATAAGATAACCTCAAAGACACCTAACCCATCTAATCAACTAATTGGTTTACAGAGGCATGGGATACAAAACCAACCGTACCATCGACATGTTGGGTTTTTATATTTTTTGAAGTGAAAGTCTAGTCTAGGTGTATTGACTAACAGTTGAATTTGAATGAATCGACAAGTCAAAGGTTGAGGTGGTTCGACTGGGTAAATACGAAGTTTAAGACATCGAAAACAAGTCAAAGGTTAAGGTGGTTTGACTAGGTAAATTCGAATTCAAAGACATCGGCAACAAGTCGAAGAGTTAAACCTACAAGAAGTTGACAAGTAGGCGTGTGAAAACCGACTGAAGACCGAATGCAAGGAAACTAGTAGTCGACTTGTAATCTGACTTGGTAGTCGACTGTAACAGAATACCGAGATTCATGGGATTTGTAGCCAATGATCTACGTGGATTTGTAACCATTTTCACGCACCTTTTCTTTATGTTTTTTCCTATTGCAAAGCCTATAAAGAAGGCATGTTGTAATACTATAGAAGATGATGAATGGCTAATCACCAATCAATAATCATAGAGGTTGTTGGTCATACAAATGTAAGCTAAATTGGCTATAGGGTTGTTCTTGTGTAAAGAAAGAAGGTATGATGTCGATTGTGTCTTAGGTGTAGACCATGGTTAGACATGTAACCTTTTATTCTAAATGAATAAGACAACAAGAGAGAAGAACACTCAAGGAATGTTGGTTTTCCCGATTTGGGTTTCCAAGGTAAAATCTTTGTATACTATGTGTTTGCTTTGTCATTTACTTTCTTTTTGAAATAAATCTTTCTTCCTCTCTTTTGATAGGTTTAGCATGGAAGTGTTCTTCATTTCCTAACATGTAGTATCATAGATTTATTTAACAACCTTGGATCTGAGCTAAACCCTAGGTTCAGTAAGAGTCATAATTCATAAATATTTAAATATTGTGTTAAAGAATGGCGAGCAACTCGAGAATAGAGATCGAAAAATTTAATGGCCATAATTTTGAGATTTGGAAGCTTAAAATTGAATATCTACTTATATATCGATAACAATGGACAATAGTCTGTTCAGGTACCATTACGACAAGTATGTCTACAAAATAATGGGAGAAACTCAAGATAAGGGAAAGGGGTACGATTCAACTTTGTCTTGCACATTCAGTATTGTTCAATGTCTCAGTTGAAGATTCGGCTAAGAAACTGTGGGACAAGTTGGGAAGCTTGTACCAAACGAAATCCCTATTAAAAAAGATATTTATTAGAAAGAAACTATATATTCTAAGTATGAGTGAGGGAAGTTTTGTGACTGAGCATTTGAATGCATTTAATACCATTATAATCTAGTTATCTTCTGTGGATATTAAAATCACTGAGGAGGAAAAATGTATTAGCCTATTATTTTCTTTTCCATACTCTTGGGATATCTTAGTCGTGGCTATAGGAAGTAATACAACCACATTATCACTAGAATACATGGTTTCATCTCTATTATCATAAGAAATGAGAAGGAAAAACATGGAAGGATTGATCAAATATGCTTTAGTGGCGAGAGGTCGACCAGTTGACAAAGATAAAGGAAAATTCTACGGTACAAAGTCTAAGTCGAAGGGTAGATCTAAATTCCTTGTTCAATCGACGAGAATATGTTGAAAATGATGTAAAGTTGGGCATTACAAAAGGGAATGCAAGTTGAAGGAAATGGAAGATAATACAATATCTGACGAGAAGTAGTAAATTGAGAGCAAGACGACTCCAGATAAGAGAGGTGATGTGTACCTGGAGTTGACCAGTACACAGTCGAATCAAGATGTTTGGTTGATCGAATCAGGAGAATCCTATAATATGACACCACATAGAGAATGTTTATGCGAATATGAATAATAGGAAGGAGGAGATGTGTTCTTAGGGGATGACTCGACAACCAAAATTGTCGGACGAGGAAGAGTTTAACTGATACTGCAAGATGGGAGGAAGAGAACCCTTCTAGGTGTGATACACATTCCAGATTTGGAAAGAAACCTTATATCTATCAACAAGATGAGTGATGCAGGGGTGCACAGTCTATTTCATAAGGATTCATGCAATATGGTCAGAGATGCGATGGTCTTAATGAAAGGAGTTCGTATTGGAACCCTATACAAGTTACTAGGGAGTGTCGACTCGACTAGATGCAACAATATTGCTATTCCTAAAGTTTACTCAACTTCAAGTCGACTCAACTCGACTTGGGATGAGTCGATTCAAACCAACTCAACAAGTCATCATAAATTCGACCCGAACATGCTATAGAATGAGAGGATGTGACACATTGGATAAAAAAGACTTCGCGTTATGCATAACAAAGGTATCATCAAAGATTTTCCTTAATGTAATTTAGAAGTCAAATTTTTTGAACATTATATATATGGAAAAAAAAATCGGGTGAGGTTCCCATCTCGAGCGACAAGGGAAAATGGGATTCTATAGTTGGTTCATAATGATGTGTTTGTCCATGTTTCAGTGCCTTCACTTGGTGGATCACTGTATTATGTCTCCTTCATAGATGATTTTTCAAGGAACCCATAGATATATTTCCTGAGGACGAAATCATAGGTTTTAGAGAAATTAAAAGAATTTAAATCTCTTGTAGAAAACCAAACAGATAAGAAGATTAAGGTGTTGAGAACTGACAATGGTGGTGAATTATTTGGAAAATAATTTGATCAGTTCTGCAAGCAGTATGGCATAGCATGCAAAAATACCACACCATATACCCCACAACAAAATTGAGTTGTTGAACGAATGGATACACTAGTACATATGACCAAATTTGCGACGGGTTTTCATTGATATTACCACACATATTCGTCGCAATTTCCACGAAAGCCGAGTTTTTTTTTCATCGGAATAATTTTGTCGCTATATCGACGATCCATGTGTGCATGGAAACATCAACGAAATTATCTCTCCACGTGTCACCAGAGTCAAGTTCGGTTAACCCTTTGCATCGTCACAATTCCTACGAAATATCGTCGCAAGTACAATGAACCACCGTGGCAATTACGACAAAAGGTTTTGACAAGTCAAAAACTTACGACGCAGATATTGTATGTGTGATGAAAAACAGTGGAAACTTGCAATGAAAATCCATGGCAATGGCGACGACATAGATTCATCTAGACCAAAGTTACGACGAAGATGTTGTATGTGCAACGAAAAACTGTGGCTACTTGCGACGAAAGTTCATCGCTGTTGCCACGGTGGTCAAAATGCAAATTTTTTTTTCGACGAACTAGCATCGATATTGCGATGATGCCATTAAGTTTAAAAAAAAAATTACACAAGATATGGTATTACCATATTACATTGTAATATAGTATACCATATTACAATGTAATATGTCATTACCATATTACAATGTAATATGGTAATGCCATATTACAATGAATATGGTAATGCCATATTACATTGTAATATGGTATACCATATTACAATGTAGTATGGGATTACCATATTACATTGTAATATTGTAATGCCATATTAAACCACAATTAATTGCAAGCCAACATGAAGAAATATGAGCTTGGAAAACAATTATTTTTTTGCATGGATTTTGTAGTTAGAAGATGTGAATTTTGTATTGATCTAAGAAATATAAAATTCATTGTAAATTGGTTTATCCAAGATAATTTAATTGAACCAAGTTAATTCATGGGGCTAGCAAATTATTTAGGAATGAAATGTCTCTTCAATGCACATTAGAAAAGGCAAGTATAACCTTTCAATTCATTGCAATTGAAAACCAAGTAACTGAAGCTTTGACATGAAAGAATTGTAATGCATAAATATTAAATCTAATGAAGCTTGCAATTTCATTTGAAATCAAAGCAAATTTCGCATGATACATAATGGCAGAACCTTTGATACAAAGAATAACACTTGAAACTTTTGTTGGTGCAATCATAATATACCCCAAATAAGATAAGGAATTGTACATCATAGTTAAGGAATTGAAGTATGATAAGTATGATAAATATATACATTCGTTTAGGCATTGAAGTATCCTGCAACATTTTGAAGTATAGGCATTGAATTATAGGCATTGAAGTATCCTGCAACATTTTGATTTGGTAATTAAGCTATATGATAAATATATACAAAACCACATGGTCAATTTCCTTTAATACCTCTTTGTTTTTATTTGACCATAGCTCTAAAGTTAAACTCTTATGTACTTGAAGAATATAAGGGATTACCTACATCTAGCTCAAATTTTGGCAAATGG
>SNQJ01S0219060.1:3501-13902 GCA_010110895.2 Picea sitchensis
ATATTATTCAAAAAGATCTATGATAAAAGCCACAGATAGAGTCCTTACAGAGTCCAAATATTGCCTATATAACATTAAAATTAGGTTGCAACATAATATCATTTACAAGAGGTCTAGACAAAGTCCCAGTGATTAAAACATAACTACTAAAGATTCTGCTATAAAGTTGGTAGAAGATTCCTATATCAAAATGCTAAAGCAATACATATAAACTTAAATATTTGTAGGGTCATGTCCTTCCTATGCCCATTCTGAAGAGTTTGGGGGCGAATTCAAGTCGGGTACTTGTCTGGGAGGGTCCGAAGAAGAAGCAACGTCAGACATGACCAAGCTTGAGATAGACGATGCTGGAGAAGCCGGTCTGGAACACAACTCCACAACTTCATAACGAATTGCCTCTACCTCGTCACACAACTGCTGATACCCTTACCTCTGTTCAACAAGCAACTACATCGTGATTTGCCATTGGGAAGAGGCATTGTTGAGTCTGATATGAAGTGAATTCACTAAATTCACCAAAGCTGCCATTGGGAAGAGGCATTGTTGAGTCTAATATGAAGTGAATTCACTAAATTCACCGGAGCCTCTTATTCCTTTTCCTTTAGTTCCCTTCGACAACGTGCTACTTCGGAACACCGATTTGCTATAGTTCCAATTTTATTTTTTATATATGTTGAGCGTACAATAAATAAAAAACCATTTATATTGCTAATATATTTATTCCTTACCCTGGTCAGCGTAGGGCGCCTCTTCCTTTACTATTGATACCCAAAATTACAAGCCAACGCTCAATGGCCATGCCCTGATTCCTGTGCTAATTTGATGCGAGTGCAGAAAAGATTTGCTATCGTTTCATAATAATTCTTATTTTATTTATTTACTTTTCTTAAAAATTAAAGAAAAAGAAAATTGCAACCTCTATCTCAAATATTTTGGATACAGCTTATGAGACACCCGATAAGAGTTCCACAAGTGGAAGAGTTCCATTGAAGAGTTCCACAGCGGAACGGTTCCTTTTTTAAAATATTACTTTAATTGTAGTGATTTTTCGAAGTGCCATGTATTTTTCAGGCTACAAGCTAAAGCGAGTCCACGCTGCTGGACTTTAACTGGTCAGAACTTTTGAGTTCGGGCCAGCGAAGCGTGTAATCGAGTTCCGGGAGGATCAGCGGCTCAGATCGCGATTTCGAAGGCAATCGAGAAATTTAGGAGGCGGCAAATGTATTTTGTAATTAATAAACTATCGAACACAGTGAGACGGGGGGTGTATTATTTCAGTTTTGTTTTAGTGGACGGCGATTCCAAATATATTACAGGTAATTGTAGAAGAATGCCTGTGAATTGGCGGTGAATATTGCTCAACTGGTTGAATTCAACTAGATTTCCGGGTCCGCTCGGAGCTTGTCTGAGAAAAGGTATGGAATCCTGTTTTTTTGTTTTGTTTTGTCATTTATTTATTAAATACGTGCAAATTCAATCTCATGGCAGGCAGCGGAAATTGTAGTGTGTTTAGGGTTTTCAAGGGTTTCAATGAAGAGTATGCACTGATATAGTATTATGCATTACCCAGAGGAAATAGTTACCAAAGTTTTACATCTGTCACTTAGTCTTTAACTGAATTTTTTCTCGAACAGCGAAATTTGTCGGGCCAGTGTTTGTTGTCAGGAAGTAAATGGGTATTATTTATGGTTTATTTTCTAATGAGCTAAACTAATGGTTACTATTCGCCTGTAAAACATGACAAACCACATGTGAAATTCTAGTAGTCAGGCAATGCCGGATATTCAAATCCATGTCTGCACGGGCAAGACAAAAATGACCTAGGGTTCAAGGTGTTAAAGGTACATTATGGTACAAGGGCTTTGTAGTCTAGGGAGAGTGCCGTGGGTCACCGGGACTGCTGGGAGCGACATATTAAATGGATAGACCATCATGGTCGAACAAATTCATAAGACCTCCCAAGCCAGTGACAAAGTGGGTGCCTAATAAGCATGGAGTTGTGTTTTGGCTTCTGTTCTTTGCCAGCCCAAAATAAAATATCCAAGGAACTGTGGTGATTCCACGGGGATTGAATTAGTTATGTCACTAGGCTTGCTCTCTCTGTCTTCCTTTGCAGGGGAGTTCTTTACTGCAAGATTGAGAGTTCACCCCCCAATCTCTCTCTATCTCTCTCTATATATATTGTTTTGCCTTGGAAAAAAGAGTAAAAAATGTTTGTATTAACTAAAAGCCCAGATGCTGATTACAAAAGCTTAACAGCCCAGGACAAGTCTTAGAGTATCTGTTGCAGATCCTAAAAACCTATATCCTCCAGACTGGGCTGCCAGCCCTTCCCTGTTCTTTAGATATAGACATCAAAATCTGAAGTACAATCTTCAAAGCATTATAAAACTCCATAGCTTGAAACTTCAGACAGTCTATTTGGAACAATCTGAACTAAAAGGATTAAGCTTATGCAAGAACATCAAGACAGGCAGCTGAAAAGAGTGGGTGACTTTCTGTTCTTGAATCCTCTTGGCCTCATTGGAGAGTGTCACTGTGCTGATGGAGTTAGCCCTCCCTAACTCATCTAAGATCTACTCCATTTCCCAGACTCTTCTTGGCTTCTTCGGATTTCTGGGTTGCTCCAATTGATGTGGTTGCTCCAACCCAACAGCTTTTCTGCTGAACTGTCTCCTGCTCAATCTGTAGTGCTATCAGTGACCTGCTTAAGATTGTCTTGCCAACCTTTGTCTTGACTCTGTGATGGTATGGCCCTGGAACTTTCTTTCTTTCTATGAACCAAACCCAGTATCATAGTCTCTAATGCAGGGAAAGCAAAGTAACAGGTAAAACAACTCAAGAAGAATGAATTCAACCATACATAACCTGGCAACATGGAGCACGATTCTTGAAAAATTTGAGTTTGAACTCTTTGGTAAATGATAGCTGCATTATAGCACCTTCTTCCAAATCCTTCTTACTGTCAGAAAGAAGATGGGTCAGTGCTTTAAATATAGATCTTTACTCAGATTTTTATTACTACTAATCCATTTAAAGCTCACCTGAAAGAACCAATCTTCTAAACATAACTGTTTGTCCAAAATAGATTTCTGAAAATATATACTTTTAAAAAACAGATCTCTAATTAGTAAAGATTTCTGAAAATATATACTTTTTAAAAACAGCTCTCTAATTAGTAATAATCAGTGTTACCTGGGGATGTACTCCCTTGGGTAATATTGATTATTACTAATTAGAGATCTGGGAGGCATGTCGCCCATGCTTCCCATGTTTTCGGGATGGGGAAACCTAGCGGGGGACATTTTCCCTTGTCTTGGATGCTTCCCATATTTTCGGGACAGGGAAACTTGGGGGAAACTTGAGGAAATGCCACGGGGATGTTTCCCTTTTGTGGGGGGATTCCTCAGCGTCCCCCCTCTGAAAAGGGGGATTTTTGGGCATCCTTCACGATTTTTGCCCAATAGCCTTAGAAATAGTTAGATTAAATTAAAAAAAACTGTAAAGCAAATGTGAACATTTATTTCATGCTTTCATTGTTCATGTTTGTGACTTGTCATTTTTTCTCATATATTTAAAGTATTATGTTTTAAGGATTTCAGATGGGGTCCCCTATATCCCAACGTTTCCCAAAATTTTGGGGGTGTCCCCACATGTCCCCCAGATGTGTTTCCCCATTCCTGTGACCCCTCATCTTGGAATCTTGGTAGAACATAGCTAATAATAGCTTAAAAACACATTCATTTTTATTAACAGTAACTGGTAGATAATTGTATTGAGTAAAAGGCTGCAGCAAATGCTCGCAGCGAGGATACATCAAAAAGAGGGTTCTAATCAGAGTCCCGCAGTCCATAAAGAACAAAGATCTGGATTCTGGCTTATAGATGACCGGTACAAACAGTTTCTTGTACAAAATTCCAAAAAAGTACCCAACGGTATAAATTCTTTCCTCATGTCCCCCCCTTTTGGGGAAACTTTGGGGAGATGCCAGGGGAATTCTTCCCTTTTGTGGGGGGACTCCTTAGCGTCCCCCCTCTGAAAAGGGGGACTTTTGGGCATCCTTCATTATTTTTTCCCAATGGCCTTAGAAATATTAGATTAAATTAAAAAAACTGTAAAGCAAATGTGAACATTTATTTCATGCTTTCATTGTTCATGTTTGTGACTTGTCATTTTTTATTATATATTTAAATTATTATGTTTTAAGGATTTCAGATGGGGTCCCCTATGTCCCAACGTTTCCTAAAATTCGTGGGGTGTACCCAGATGTCCCCCATTCCCGTGTCCCCTCATCTTGGAATCTTGGTGGAACATAGCTAATAATAGCTTAAAAACACATTCATTTTTTTAACAGTAACTTGTAGATAATTGTATCGAGTAAAAGGCTGCAGCAAATGCTTGCAGCGAGGATACATTAAAAAGAGGGTTCTTATCAGAGTCCCGCAGTCCATAAAGAACAAAGATCTGGCTTATAGATGACCGGTGCGTACAAAATTCCAAAAAGACTTATTATCTCCTATCTTGGGGATAACTAAGGAGATCGTGTCTCGAGGCCCACAGGTCCTAGACATGGAATGCCGAGAGCCGAATGAATTAAGCATGACCTCGGAGGGCCCCTCTTTTCTTCAGTGCAGCCCATTTATTAGTAGCAACAGTATCCATCCCACCAGCCTGGTCCTGAAGTAGCAGTAAGTCTTGCTCCATGAGGTAATGAGTCCGGGTATCATGGTATGTGTCACTCTGATTATTGAAGCACTTGAATATGCTGCATTGAATTCTCCTTCATTTCATAATGTTTTCTTGGAAATTATGCTCTTTAACTTATTCATACCTGGGAGGGTGACATGATGCCCTACTAAGTTGATCACCCTTTAGGATGAGTTGCCACTAGGTGGGTCAATGAAAATTCATCGTCCATTCCCTCCATACTTGCCACTTTCCATCGTTATTCCTCTCATCTTCCCCCCATCTGTTGATGATTATAGCTGCGTGAGACATCCTCCAGGACACAGATCTGAGAGAGAGCCCCTGAGATGGGTGTGTGGTTCCTATCTGAGACAGAACTGGAACGTAGTGATGGCCTCCTCCTTACAGAGAGTTGAGAATAACTCCAGATGATTCTTCTATGTAACGTAGTGAGAAAGGAGATTTGTTGAGTTGGATGTGCCTGTGGCTGAGCACAAGGTGAACGTGTGAATTCCCATGAGATGGGTGCATCGTAATGAGACAGAGATGAAAACGATGTATTAGCCTTCTCTGAGCAGAGAGTTGAGATGATGAACTCCAGATGACTCTCCTGTGTAATGCAGTGGGAAAGAATATCTGCTGAGTTGGACGTGCCTGTGGATGAGCACAGGGGAACGTGATCCTAGTGGCTGAGCACTAGTGAGTGTGGTTCTCCTGTGTGACGCAGTGAGATAGAGATATGGACATCCCTTTGGATGTGCCCCTAGTGGGTGTACGAGATCCCTTGCTATATTGTTCAAGAGTCAGACTTACCTGTAACCCTAATTGTAATGTAAAGGGTACAGGTCGGCCCCACCTTAATGTAAAGGATAATTAATGTAAAAGATAATTAATCTGGTAATTATTAATTATAGTGTGAGTTAGTAAGGTCGGCCCTGTTGTGCCAATAGACACTTTTGTTGACAGGTTTAGTCTAATATAAGTAAAGGTAAATTGCCCATTGAGGAATCATATCTCAAGTGAGAGTTTGGAAATTTCAGCAAGTTCATCTTCTTGGGAAAAGTGCGCACCTCTCTTGGGTGCTAGTCTTCTAGGGTTTGTGAGCACCCTTTTGTGTGCTAGGTTTTCCTGGTGGTGGAGGTCTTTCTCTTGAAGAATATAGCAAAGGATTGGTTGGGTTTTCTTCCCTTGTCGAGGAGGGTTTCTCAGGATACTTCTTGTGTACTTGTGCATGGTGACTCTTCTTGTGATCTTGGTTGTTGCAACAAAATTGTTTATGGATTAAGTAAAATGCTAAAATTGAATGAACTTCATGCTTAAACCTTGCCTATTGAAAAATAAACATGGTATCAGAGCATAGGTCTTGAAGAACCCATTGCACAAACAATTTTCAGCCATCTTCTCTCTCCTGCAAAAATCGTACGACCCTCCTAGGGTTTCTAGAAATTCCGTACGACCTACCTTTCTGGGAGGTTTTAACACTTGGCACTTGGACGTTGGGGCTAAAAAGAGCATAGGGAGTACGACCTCCTTTAGCGCACCTCCAACAAGTCTCAGATTGCAATTCTGAGCATTTTGACTTTTTGGCCCTAGGGTTTCTAGGGTTTCGCTAATTTCTGCAGAAAAATTCAGAATTGGGTTTCTGCAACTCTTTGAAAGAGCTATTCAGCTCACTAGTGCTATCCTATCTTTCAAAAGGCTTATTGTTAGCAGTCATAAGTCCAACAAACCTAAAAGTGCTAGCCTAGCCTAGCCATTAGGTTTTCTAGCCTAGTTGACAAGGGTTTGTGAAGAATCCAAAATTAAAATGAGCAAAATCATGATGGAATACAAGCTTGATAGTTCAAGCAAACTCGGCTCCAGGAAGACAAGACCTCAAGGAGATGAAGACATCAACATCTTAGCACTCTCAGGTATGGTCCCTACCAATGATAATACTTGGTTAATTGACAGTGGTGCCTACATGCACATGACCGGTCTTAGAGATCATTTAACAAATTTTGTTGAGAAAGAAACACATCTACATGTTATCTTTGGAGATGATGCCGGATATAGTGTGAGAGGGGTTGGAACTTCTACCTTCCAACTAGATTCAGATATGCAGCTTCAATTAAAAGTACTATATGTACCTGGAATGAAGAGACACCTTGTCTCCATTTCTGCCTTAGAAGACAAAGGCTACAAGGTTACCTTCTCAGAAGGAAGAGTTCTTGCATGGCACAAAGACTCTCATATAAATTCTGCCAAAGTAATTGGTGTCCGAGAAAACAGCTTGTACAGATTAACCATCAAACTAGTCCAGGCCCTACTACATGACACTATCAGCTTGAGTGAGCTATGGCATAGAAGAATTGCTCACATTCATTATAGAGCTCTCCCAGCTCTAGGGAAAATGGTAACATGTCTTCCAGAGATACAGATTCAGCATAAAGGTGTTTGCAAAGGTTGTGCTCTTGGCAAAAATGTTAAAAGGATCCTTTTCAAGCAATGACAATAGATCCAAGGAAATCTTGGACTTGATACATTCAGATGTGTGTCGGCCAATGACTGTGGAATCTCTGAATGGGTACTTGTACTATGTACTCTTCATAGATAATCACTCCTGGAAAACTTGGATTTACTTCTTGAAGAACAAGGATGGAGTCCTTGCAAAATTTCAAGAATTCAAAGCTCAGGTTGAGAACCAAACCGGAAGAAAAATCAAAGTATTAAGATCAAATAATGGAGGAGAATACGCCTCCAAAGATTTCAACAACTTCTGTATTGAAGCAGGGATCAAGAGGGAGTTCACAGTTCCTTACAACCCTCAACAAAATGGGGTTACAGAAAGGAAAAACAGAACTATCATCGAGGCAACCAAAGCAATGATACATGATTAGAGTCTACCTATGACTCTATGGGCAGAAGCATGTATGACAACAGTGTATGTTCAAAACAGAAGTCCTCATCAGATCCTGAAGAACATTACTCTAGAAGAAGCCTTCACCAGAGTGAAGCCTGAGATTGGACACTTTAGAATATTTGGTTGTCCAGTATATTTTCATGTACCCAAAGAAGAGAGATCCAAGCTAGAACATTAAGGGAGAAAGGGCACATTTGTAGGATACAGTGAATCCTCAAAGGCATATCGAATTTACATTCCTGGTCAAAGACAAATTGAAATAAGCAGAGATGTTACTTTTGAAGAAGAAGTAGCCTTCCAAAGATCTAGAGAATCTCAGATGGAAATTGATAGTGAGACAATGCCTTCTTCCCCCTTCTGCAGTTCAAAGGGAGACAAACATTATTCCAGTTGATCCAGTTGCTCCAGTTGTTCCAGCTGATCCAATTGCTCCAAGTGACATGCCCAGAGATATTACAGTTGGACATAAAAGGCCTGCTTGAGCCCGACAAACTCTACAAGAAGCAGAGGGACATAAAACCTCTCAAGGAACAACCAGAGAGAGCGAGAGACCAAAGAGATTCTCAAGCTACCTTTCAGCCATGACCCACATCATTGACTCAGAGCCATCTTGTCATGGAGAAGCTTCAGGTGAACAAGTATCGCAAGATGCCATGACTGAAGAATATCAATCTATATTGAAAAATGATGTATGGGATATTGTTCCAAGACCAGAGGGAAAGTCTGTAGTGACTTCCAAATGGATTTATAAAATCAAGCATGCAGCTGATGGAAGCATCGAAAAATACAAAGCGAGATTTGTAGCCAGAGGGTTCTCACAAGTAGAGGGAGTTGACTATGACAAGACTTTTGCTCCAGTAGCCCGATACACTTCCATCTGTTCTATCATTGCACCAGATGGATGTAAAGACAACCTTTCTCAATGGTGAAATTGAGGAAGAAGTTTATATCAAGCAACCAGAAGGATTCGTTATACACAACGAAAGATCTCATGTGTGCAGGTTGAAGAAATCCCTATATGGTCTAAAGCAAACACCATGTGCTTGGTACGAGAAAATGGATGGATTTTTGATGAGTTTGGGCTTCAACAAAAGTGTTGTTGATCGAAACTTATATTATCACATTGATGGCAATGAGTGTTTGATCTTGGTCCTATATGTGGACGACCTTTTCCTCACTGGTTCAGAGAGACTCATTGCTGAATGCAAACGAGCATTGATTGCTAAATTTGAAATGAAGGATTTGGGCTTGATGCACTACTTCTTAGGACTAGAAGTATGGCAGAGGAAAGATAGGATTTTCCTGAGTCAAGGAAAATATACTGTGGAGATACTGAAAACGTTCGGTATGACAGAATGCAAATCCATGCCCACTCCAATGGTGATGGATTTGAAGGAGATGAGTGATACTAATTTAGGAGAGGTAGATCCACACTTATACAGACAGTTGATTGGATCACTGATGTATTTGGTTAACACCAGACCAGATATATGCTATGCAGTGAATGTGCTTAGCCAGTTTATGAGCCAATCGAGACAGACACACTGGATAGCAACAAAACATGTATTGAGATACTTACGAGGCACAATTGGTTATGGACTAAGATATGCCTCCAATGTAGACTTGAGCCTACAAGGATATGCCGATGCAGATTGGGCAGGGAGCACAGTGGACAGGAAAAGCATCTCCGGTTGTTGCTTCACTTTAGGGTCTGCCATGGTTTCCTGGTGTAGCAGAAAACAAAGCTCTGTGGCATTGAGCACCGCAGAGGCAGAGTACATTGCATTGAGTGTAGCAGTCTACGAAGCAGTGTGGCTTCACAAACTTCTGACTGACTTATTCTACCTTGAGATGGATCTTACTACTATTTATTGTGATAACCAAAGTTGTGTGAAGCTCTCCGAGAACCATGTGTTTCATGATAGATCGAAACACATCAGGATAAAATATCACTATATTAGAGACATGGTGCAGAGGAAGACAGTACACGTGCAGTATCTTCCTACCCATGAGCAGATTGCAGATATCTTCACTAAACCGCTTGCTAAGACAAAGTTCGAGTATTTCTGTGAGAGACTTGGCCTGGTGGAGAATGCCTCCCTAGCTGAGAGGGAGTGTTGATGATTACAGCTGTGTGAGACATCCTCCAGGACACAGACCTGAGAGAGAGCCCCTGAGATGGGTGTGTGGTTCCTATCCGAGACATAACTGGAACGTAGTGATGGCCTCCTCCTTACAGAGAGTTGAGAAGAACTCGAGAAGATTCTCCTATGTAACGCAGTGAGAAAGGAGATCTGCTAAGTTGGACGTGCCTGTGGCTGAGCACAAGGTGAACGTGTGAATTCCCATGAGCTGGGTGCATCGTTATGAGTCAGAGATGAAAACGATGTATTAGCCTCCTCTGAGCATAGAGTTGAGATGATGAACTCCATATGACTCTCCTGTGTAATGTAGTGGGAAAGATCTGCTGAGTTGGATGTGCCTGTGGATGAGCACAGGCGGACGTGATCTAGTGGCAGAGCACTAGTGAGTGTGGTTCTCCTGTGAGACGCAGTGAGATAGAGATATGGACATCCCTATGGATGTGCCCCTAGTGGCTGAACACTAGTGGGTGTATGAGATCCCTTGCTATATTGTTCAAGAGTTAGACTTACGTGTAACCCTAATTGTGATGTAAAGGGTACAGGTCGGCCCCACCTTAATGTAAAGGATAATTAATGTAAAAGATAATTAATTTGGTAATTATTAATTATATTGTGAGTGAGTGAGGTCGGCCCTGTTGTGCCAATAGAGACTTCTGTTGACAGGTTCAG
>SNQJ01S0219062.1:8612-22165 GCA_010110895.2 Picea sitchensis
AGGAGAAATCTGTAGGAATGTACATATAAGTTTGTGTAATTTCTGAAGATGAATATGCTGTAAAAGAATTTCTCAGAAGGCCATAAATATTAAAAATCCCTCTTTCACTAGTTTTCCCCTTATGGGTTTTTCCAGGGTCGATGTTAGACCGAAAATCTCTGTGTCTATAATTTTCTAAGTTTTATATGTTTCTAATATTTTATTTCTGCATTATAAGAGAAGTTAAGAATCCTCATGTTTCAGTTGTGAAATTATTTTTCTGCTGAGTTTTGTTTGTTGTTATAAAACTGGGTTTGGGCATTAAACATTGGCTGAAAAATCAGCGAGACTGAAACTGGGTTGGTGTCTAAAATTTTACATGGTATCAGAGCTGAGTTAAGAGAAGCAGAGATATTTCAGCAAGTCAGAAAGTTGGGACAAGAGTCAC
This sequence comes from Picea sitchensis, assembly GCA_010110895.2. Lineage (NCBI taxonomy): Eukaryota > Viridiplantae > Streptophyta > Pinopsida > Pinales > Pinaceae > Picea > Picea sitchensis. The sequence continues at coordinate 9,040 of SNQJ01S0219062.1, forward strand.
TTCACATGGTAGAATTTTTAAATTTGTCATTTTCAGCAGAAAGGGTCAATGGCTACAGGTTTGAGAGTTGAGGACAAACTTGATGGGGCAAAAAATTTTGGTTCTTGGAAGGAGAGGATGATCTTGCTTTTGCAAGAAAACGAGTTGTGGGACATTGTGGAAAATACCGCAACTCATCCTGTTGTGGTACCTACTGATGATATTCTTCTTGCAGCTTACACTAAGAATATTATCAAGGCTAAGAGGATTATTATTGATGCCATCAAGGAACATTTGATTCCTCACTTGAAGGGGAAGGAAAATGCCTATGATATGTGGGAGTCTTTGACTAAATTGTACCAGAGTACTAATGAGAACTGAAAGATGGTTTTGAGGGAAAAACTAAAGAGTTTAAAAATGACCAAGGATGAAAATGTGGTCACATACCTTACTAAATTGACACAGGTGAGAGATGAGATTGGAGCTGTGGGGGAGGCCATAGTTGACAGTGAGCTTGTGAGAACAACATTGAATGGAGTTTCCAAACAATGGGTTGTTTTTGTGGAGGGCATTGTTTCTAGGGAGAAGATTCTCAACTGGGAATGTCTTTGGGATGACTTTGTTCAGGAGGAGACCCGGAGAGGTTGTGTACATGTCACTTCATCTATAGGACATGAGGAGGAGAATGTGGCTCTTGCTACCACTATGAATAAGGAGTTCAAAAGGGGTCCAAAGGGAGGAAACAAGCCCAAGGGTGAAGGGAAGAAAGACATGAGAAAATTAAAGTGCTTTGCATGCCATAAGTTTGGGCACTATGCAGGTGAGTTTCCTAACAAGAAGAAGAAACAAACAACAACTTCAACAGTTGTGGAAGAGTTTTCCACCATTTTTGACAATGATTTTTCCTTGGTTATGTGTCTATCAACGAGGACCACTCATTCAGATACTTGGTATATTGACAATGATGCCTCTCTCCATATGACAGGGGTTCGTGAGCACTTGAAATACCTCACACAGATTGGATATGTTGAGGTAGTTCTTGGAGATGACCAGGAGGTCAAGGTATTTGGTTGCGGGACTGTATCATTTCAGAGGGAGTCTTTGCCTCCCATGTATTTGACAGAGGTTCTATATGTTCCAGGCTTGAAGAAGAACTTAGTGTCAGTTTCTGCTATTGCGGAGAGGGTCTATGAAGTCTTGTTCCATGATGGGTAGGTGCTCCTTTACCCAAAGGGGTCTAGTATCACTTTGGCCAAAGTGATTGGGACTAGACATGAGAAGCTGTACAAGCTTATGTTCCAGCCAACGAGATCATTGACTCATATAACCAACAACAATGATCTATGTGAGCTATGGCACAAGAGGATGACACATTTGCATGATGGGGCTTTGAGGGTACTGAGGGAGATGGTGACAGAAGTTCCAGATTTCAGTTCAAAGCACCATGATTTGTGCAAGGGGTGTCCTTTGGGAAAGTACACCAAGACCTCTTTTCTGAGAAGTGACAATAGAAAATCAGGGATTCTTGATCTTATAGATTCATATGTATGTGGCCCGATGTCTTCGACATCGTTGACTAGTTTTCTATACTATGTTGTATTCATTGATGAATTCTCATGGAAGTATTGAATTTTCTTCATGAAGACCAAAGGACAGGTCTGAAGTAGGTTCCCAGAGTTCAAAGCTCTTTTGGAGAACCGGATAGGGAAGAAAATCAGAGTTCTGAGGATGAACAATGGGGTCGAGTTTACCTCCAAGGAGTTCATGGACTTCTATGCAGGAGAGGGAATCAGGAGAGAGTTGATTGTTCCTTACAACCCACAACAGAATGGGGTTGTAGAGAGGAAGAACAAGGCCATTGTTGGTGATGCAAGAGCCATGGTACATGATCAGGGGCTACCACTATTTCTATGGGATGAGGAATGCTACACTGCAGTTTATCTGCAGAACAGGAGTCCTCACAAGGATGTGGGGGCATGACTCTTGAGGAGGATTTTTTTGGGAAGAAGCCTGAGGTGAGGCACCTTTGTATTTTTGGGTGCATCACATATTCACATGTCCCTTCTGAGAAGAGTAAAAAGATGGAGCCCATGATATAGAGACGGATCTTTGTTGGGTACAGTGAGACTTCAAAGGCTTTCTGTATATACCTTCCTTCCTCGAGGAAGACTATCTTGAGGAGGGATGTCAGATTTGAGGAGGACAGAGCCTTTAGGAAGTCTAGAGGGACATAGAAGGGTGAGAATTCTTCACCTCAGATTCATATGAGTCCGCAACAGACTACAGTGACACAAAGTTTGGGGCCACCAGTTTTGGGGACGACAAGTTGATAGGTGATAGGGCCATAGGATTCAGGTTCCCAGGCTACTGGTCCACAGGTTTTAGGATCGATTACTCCAAAGTCTACTTCAGGATCACTATCTTCAGGAGATGGGGTTGATCAAGGAAAGTCCCCTCCATGGGACACTACTTCATAGAGAAGGAAGCTCAAGTGGCTTCAGGATACTTTGAGGGAGGCACGAGGTTCGGTGGGGAATCCTAGACAGGCAGTGAGGGAGAGTAAACCTCCTGAGAGGTTTTGCATCTACATCACGATGGTGAACAATATTCGGGAGTCTGAGCCTTCCACTTTTGAGGAGGCTTCTGGTAGACAGGTTTGGAGAGATGCCATGATGGAAGAGTACAATTCCAACATGAAGAATGATGTCTAGGTAGTTGTTCCTAGACCTGAGGGGAAGTCAGTGGTGAATTCCATGTGGCTGTATAAACTAAAGCATGCTACAGATGGAAGCATTAATAAGTACAAAGATAACTTTGTGGCTCGGGGGTTTTCACAGGTTGAGGGAGTTGACTATGATGAGAACTTTGCACCTGTTTCTAGATATACTTCAATCAGGGTAGTGATCTCCATTGCAATAGAGATGGGTTGGAAGATCCACCAGATGGATGTGAAGACTGCATTTCTAAATGGTCTTATACAGGAGGAGGTATATATTTAGTAGCCATTGGTCTTTGAGGTGAATGAGAGAGAGTCTCATGTGTGTAGACTGAAGAAGGCATTGTATGGGATGAAACAAGATCCCAGAGCTTGGTATTCGAGGATAGATGCCTATTTGCAACAGTTGGGTTTTGAGAAGAGTGAGGCAGATACCAACCTATACTACATTGGGCTTGGAGAGGATCCTCTCATTCTTCCACTATATGTGGATTATCTATTCATTACAGGGACAAAGAGACTCATCAACAACTGCAAGGAAATCCTTGCTTCAGAGATCGAGATGAATGATATCAGACTGATGCATTACTTTTTAAGATAGGAGGTTTGGCAGGAGCTTGGACACATCTTCCTGGGATAGGGGAAGTATGTGTGTGACATTCTGAGCAGATTTCAGATGGAGGATTTTAGGCCCATGACCACTCCCATGATTACCGACTGGAAGAAGCTTCATGCTTCTGAGTCACAGTTGGTGGATTCCACTTTGTATCATCAATTGATCGGGTTATTGATGTATTTGGTCAATACCAGGCCAGATATTTGTTTTTTTGTCAACACTCTCAGTTAGTTCATGGTGGAGCCTAGGAGAGTGCACTAGGTGGACACAAAACATGTGCTCAGGTATCTTTGTGGTATGGTAGATTATGGTCTGGACTATCAGAGAGGATATGGAGTTCATTTGGTTGGCTATACAAATTCATATTGGGCAGGATGTGTCAGTGATAGGAAGAGTACTTCAGGGTGCTATTTCGGATTGGGCTCAATAATTTTGTCTTAGTTTAGTCGGAAGCAAAAGTCAGTGGCTTTGATTTCTGCAGAGGCTGAGTATATGGCATCCAGTTAGGCCAGTTGTGAGGCCCTTTGGTTTCACAAGTTACTGGTGGGATTTTTTGGTGTGCAGTTGAGGCCTACCGTGATTTACTGTGATAATCAGAGTTGCATCAAACTCTCAAAGAATCCATTTTTTCATGACAGGTCTAAGCATATCGATATTCATTATCACTTCATCTGTGACTATGTTCAGAGAGGAGTTGTGGAGCTACAATACATATCTGTAGAGGAGCAGGTTGCAGACATACACACCACAGCATTGAGAAGAGGCAAGTTTGTATTTTTCAGGAACAATCTTGGAGTGGCGAGTAACACTTTCCTCGGTAAGAGGGAGTGTTAAAGTGCACATGTGGGCCCTATCCATTTAATTCGTGAGATGCAAATTAAAAGGTGACTTTATGAATTTAGTGAGTGGGTGAGTGAAGAGACACTCAATCTCAACCACCCATCTAATCCAATCTCAACCGTTGGATGTGAAACTCCTCACCTACCAAGCATGAGGTTGATTAGGGTATGGGGGCACACCATTGAGAGGTTGTTCATTCATTTTTTGGAGAGAAAGAGAAGGAGAGAGGCCGATCTTGAGAAGAGGAAACATTTTCAGAGTTAAACACGGATCCCAAAGAAAATATCAGGCATGGATTTTGAGGCAACAGACAACAAGAAAGGACAATCTGTATAGTACAAATTTGAGGGGCCATACAAAATTAAATGTGCATATTTTTCGAGGTAGACAACAACAAGTTATTATTAGAGTATTGACATGCATTCCAAGGTTGTCGTACAATGTTTTTCAGGCACAAAAATTGAGGAATGTACTGGGCATGATTTTCTAGGCAAAGAAAATTCGTACAATCCGTATGAACTTGCATAGAATTCGAGGGTCGTACTGTAAAAAATTCTGGGTTCATTTTTCAAGTTATTTGGCATTTTTTTCAAAGCATTGTACTGCTAAGTATTTCCGTACAGTTGCAACAGAATTTTGGCACACAAATCGAGGACAGTCCAGACAACATTCTTTGCTGGGACAACCATACTGTTGTATGGATTTCTGGTTCAGAAATCGAGGAGAAATCTCTAGGATTGTACAGATAAGTTTGTGTAATTTCTGAAGATGAATATGCTATAAAAGAATTTATCAGAAGCCCATAAATAACAAAAATCCCTCTCTCATTTGTTTTCCCCTTGTGGGTTTTTCCAGGGTCGATGTTAGATAAAAAATATCTATGTCTATAATTTTCTGAGTTTTATATGCTGCTGATATTTTATTTTTGCGTTATATACGAAGTTCAAAATCCTCATGTTTCAGTTCTAAAATTATTTTTCTATTGAGTTTTATTTTCTGTTATAAAACTGGGTTTGGGCATTAAACATTGGCTGAAAAATCAGCAAGACTGAAACTGGGTTGGGGTCTGGAATTTTACAATAACTTCAATCAACCTCTATTTAATGACCTTTTTTTATCTATAACAATCATTTTAATATCTCATGTTTTTCATATTATAAGGTAACATTTTAATATGTTATGCTTCTTATATTTTGGCAGGGTGATTGCGGGAAGGTTGGTACCTCAGAGAAGGTAAACGACTAACAATATCCATATCCATTTAAAGCGAATTTTATTATTGTTTTTATAATTGAATTAAATTGATTTTTTTGTTGATGTATGTAGTTGTCGACACTTGATGTTGAAAATGTGGGTGATGATGACAAGTTTTTTGAATCCACGGACCCAATGGAAACAATTAAAAAGGATCAGAGAAAGAAAAAATGGAACTTATTGCATTGGATAGATGTGAACCAATACAAGAGAAAAAATAAAGATGCATATTTTTGATGGAAGATATACAATGATATTCTGTAAGCACCATATTTTAAGAATGCTATTTATCACATATATTTATTTATGATTTTTTTTTTCTAGTTTTATATGATTTGAATAAAAAATGTTTTATTTATATAAGATTTTTTGAGGGTTGTTAATTAGCCTTCTCCTAAGGCTGGTGTTAGTAGAAGTGATGCTCCAATTCCACATCATCCTACCACGACGAATGAACCTTCCCCATGACATTCCCATGACTTAGACAAATAAACCTTCAGGTGCCCATTAAATTCCCTCCTAGTGCATGTCATATGAAGCACATGATGATGGATATGAGCCAATTGATGATTCTACATATTTGTTTCCTAGATCATCATGTGTTACTAGCAAGGGAACAATGCCAATTCCATTTTTGGTGGACTAGAACATTGTTCCAATACCAAAAATCCCAAGTATTTATGAATTTCTTCATTATTTCCTATTATCTAATTGAAACATACATCTCTCTGATTATTTTAAATTAATGATCATATTGTTTTGAAGGAAACAAAATATTTTTTAAGAATATGAATGACAAGGGCTTAGATATTTTTTGGCCCACCATATGCACATGGTGGAATGCTCATAATGTTAGTTTGAAAAATTATCTTATTGAGCACTTGGTTGGGCTATTTGGTGAAACATTCAACAAAAGTGGAGTCACCTCATTGGCCTATACATATTTGAAATATGTGAGGGATCAATATAGGGTTCATTTGCAAAAAAACCCTAGGTATGAGCATCCTCCAATGTTTCCTAAGAGTGAGTGGAAGAACCTATTAGAGGATGCAAAGGAGAAGACAATGGGAAAAGAAGGAAAGACACCACATGGTCCAGGAAGGTATATGATATTTTGAATTTAAGATGTTGAATTTTCTTTAGTTATATATAAAAATTGCCATATACAACCTATTGGAATTTTTTCATAGGCTCCCATACACATCAAAAGCAATGAAGAGTAGAAAACCACGGGAAAAAAAAACTTGGCTAGGGTGGTTACATGAAACTAAAATCATGAATTGTAAGTACCAAATAATTAAACCATATCATTCCTATCATCATCCAACTTTTATTTAATTTCATCCAATCAGCCAAATTTGAGATCTTTATATGCAATGTAGGGGACTCAATTCAAAATTGCGACCACAAAAGAAGACCTATGGCTCAGTTTCAAGTTCAAATTTCAATTCGGGGTTGAACATTAACAAAGCATGGGGAAAAAAATATCTCCCCCTTTGAACAACATCGTATGTAGAATCAATGGAATTTAATTGTTGATTACTTGTAAAATCCGTTCATGATTGTTTTCACCCATAAATGAATGTGTAATTATGTTTTAAGCAAGAGAGAAAAAACAATAATGAGGCAAACAATGGACAATAGCCCCATGACAATGGAGTGCATCCCAGTGATGGTGGATTTCAGCATGACCATGATGATATTATGGCTATAAAATTGAAAGTATGGATTACAATTATTAATATTTACTTGTATATGGTGTACTTATAAATTTTCTTGTTGTAATGGTAGACCATGTAGATGAGGATGCTTGGAAAGAGTAGGAACACATGGCAGTTGAAACAATGGTCTTAAATATTAAAAAAGAACACTGTAATGATATTTGTATTAATGAACTACTTATGTGGATAATAACTAACCATATAAATTTAAACATTTTTTTATTGTAGTCAATTCCCCTCAGCAACATCCAACATGTAATGGAGAGTACACGACTAGACATACAACACATTAGAGCATGCATATTTAATCAACACCAAGAGAGGGCCCAATAATTGAAGTTGATAAAGAAATGTATGAGCCAATTAGCAAATATATGAAAGCTAATAAATATAAAATGAAGTGATTGTATATATTATGAGAAACATGTATAATGGAAACATATTTTGATGATAAAATTTATCGATATAAAATATTTGTTGGTACAATTGTTATTTTTCTACCTTATTATGGATGAATATTATATGTTTTGTATGTACAAAACCACATATCTACACACACATTATTTATTCATTTACCTTTAATTTTTGTTTTGCTACTTTCTATTTATGAATCGTACTATGCCACTTTCAATTATTTTCCAATAGATAGATTAGGTATGGGTAATTGAGAATGATCTGAGGGGTAGGGGTGCAAATGATATTGCAACTTCATGTGGTTGGCCCTGTTCAGTAGAGAAATAATTATTCTTGAAACCAAGAGAAGATCATTTAGGTATTCCACTTTAGTCTTTCTAGAATATCATATATATTGATATGTCTATTTTATTTATTTAACTATTATTCAATCATACAATTTTTTATTCTATGATGATTTTGGTAGGTCTTTGAAATGGAAATACAACTAATAACTAGACTATGTGTGATATGGTTATACAATCTCCTGCCTCATTGATCTCATGGATACAGACAATTAGTACTCATTTTTCCATTTTAGTTAGTGTGTGTGCATAGTTGCCAAAGATTCATATCGATACTATTGATGTTATTTCTTGGTATTTTTCTTTGATCATAAATTATGTGTATTCAATATTAGAACAAATTCTTTTTTTTAAGCTCTATTCATTGTGGTCATGTGCCTAGAAAAATCTAATAGTTGCAGGGTGTTTTTCTCAACTTAAAGATTACATCCATACTATCAAAACAATCACAATTTCACGAATTGTGGGGTGTTTGTCTCACCCTAAAGATTGCATATGTCCTAGAAAAACAAATATTGTTTCAAAATTCTACTAGTTTTAAAGAATTTTTGTAGTTATGCTTCATGGTAAAGTTTTATACAAAGTTAAATTTGCATTCCTATCAGAGGAAGGTCTGCTTTATCAGTAGAGGTTTTTCATGTAAATAGTTTGGATTTTAATTTTGTAATTCAACTTTGGAAGTCTATGTTAGATGATGTAGAAATAGGAAGCATTCCTACTACTGAGCAACCAAACCAACCTAAGGAAAAAGTTGTCAAATGTCAAGAGGTTGAATAATTTCTAGAAGAAAATAGGAAACTTCAAGAACAATAAGTTGAACAATTTTCTAATTCATTATCACAATCTACATTTTTTTATATATGTAGATATATAGGCTCTATGATGTCTTATTTTTTTCTAGTTATTTTTTAGAATAACTTCAAGTAACTTTTAAAGCAATTCGTAGTTATAAATGTGGAAATACATATTTATTGATTCAAGTAATCCCAAACCAATGTATGTTTCAACCCTTTACTAAATTTTGAGCATAAATTACCCTAGTATATAGTTTTTAGGGTTTACAACATATCCACACTCTTGTAAATTGTAAATTACCAACACCATATATGTATTTTTCTTCCTAGGGCATGCATTTTCATGATTCCCAATTTTCATGCATTTTTCCCTTTATGCAATTTTTTGCATTTACAAGGAAACTTTTAGCCTTTATGCACAACAAAGGGTTTTTGGTTTCAAAGTGCACAACTAAAGATATGAATAGATGTAAAATGGTAAAATAAAAAATCTACAATTTGAACCACTCAATATAGAGGGAATATGAGTCTTAGATGCACATTTTATAGTAAGACGAGTTTACCCTCCATTTTACAAAAGGTCTTGAATCTTGGTTCAAGGTAGAAGTCCTTATTCAATTGAAAATGCACTCTGGATTATATATATATATATATATATTTCACCCCAAAACTTAGATCACTAATATTGGAGCTATATAGAAGCATGGGAGTGCATTTCCATTAGGTCATTTTCTACTGTTTTAGTCTCTCAATTTACAAGGTAGGAATTTCCTCTTTTACACAACAACCACTTATATATATATATATATATATATTTCACCCCAAAACTTAGATCACTAATATTGGAGATATATAGAAGCATGGGAGTGCATTTCCATTAGGTCACTTTCTACTATTTTAGTCTCTCAATTTACAAGGCAAGAATTTCCTCTTTTACACAACAACCACTTTTATTTTTGCAAATGGAAATCTAAATATGTAGACATGTGTAAAATTATCTAACACACCCTTGACAACTTGAATCACTCAAATTGCAGGTCTGTTAAGACTTAGGCATGCATTGTGTACAAGGGAAAAAATTACAGTTTAAAAGAAACACATGTATTTCTTAAGTGTGAGTGTGCATTTTTAGATGTAGAGGATCTAATAAGCTTGAATTAGGGTTTTATGAAACAATAGAAACACTAATATTAATAATATATATCATAATATATCGATAACATTGCCATCTACATGTATTTGATTTCTTAGTCTAACACATTTGCCTTCTCCCTATGTCCAATGCATCATAGGCATGGATTTCAGTGTACAACATCAATTTTATTTTTTATTTTACTTTATTTTCAACCTGTCATAACTCTGACACTAGTTCTCATCATCAAATATCCAATAAAAAATTACCAGCCCCATCGATTCTTCGATGGAAAATTCTCCAAGTGAATCGATGCTTTGTCGGTATTTCGACGAATTGTTCCCACCTTCCCATTACAACATTTGTAAGGTACAATATCTATTATACTATCTGAAAATAAAAATATTGCAGAGAATAATAGTGGAACAACACAATATATTAAACCACAAGACCAAAATAATACCTTTGTTGATAGGAAACAATGTTCGCTTGCCTCTTCGAGGGGGAAACCTCCAGCAGAGGAACACTCTATTAAAATAATTCTCATTCCCTCGACTCCTATTTATACTAAATATATCTACCAAATTAAAAATTTAGAGGAAGATCTTCTAGAAGAAGAAACTTCTATTAGGTCTTCTTACATTTGACTTATTCTTCCTTATTACTAGGCCTTATTAATATTTTCCTTTATTACATGGAAAATATATTAGTCTACCTACGTGAGGGATTAGAGAGGTTAGTTCCCTAAGATGCCCTCCCCCTTCAAAAACATCATTGTCCTCAAGGCTTGAGATGAGGAAATTGTTGCAGAATGGTAGTTGGCTCCCAAGTGGTATCTACTAGAGTTGTATATTTCCACTATACTAACACTTCCTTGATGGTTTTCTCATGGAGACGATGCTCACATTGGTCCAAGGCAACTTGTGGCTTCAACCAGATGGAGCCTTATTCATCCAATTGAGGAAGACTGGTTTGCATTTGGCACTTAGTTCCAATCACCCTTTTTAAACAGGAAACATGAAAAACATGATGGAGCTTAGAATGATTGGGAAAATCTAATTGATAGGCCACCTGTCCCATGCGCTTGAGAACTATATAAGGATCATAAAATTTAGGCATCAGTTTATGAAAATGGTCATCCTTGAGTTAATTCTTCTTATAAGGATGTACTCGAAGAAACACCTGGTCCCCTTCAACAAATTGATGTTCTGAGTGAACTTGATCTTCTTGTTTCTTCATGCGATTCTAAGCCATGGCCAAATTCTATTTGAGGGTATGGAAAACATCCTCTCGAACTATAAGCATTTCGTCAACCACATGGACCTTCAATATGTTGGCATGTCTAAGAGAAATGAAGGTGGATTTTGGCCATATAGTTCTTCAAAAGGATTCATGTGAGTATCTATATGGTAAGAAGTGTTGTACCACCATTTCGCTAGGGGTAACCATTGAGCCCATTGATTTTTCCTATTTTTCCTTTCAGACGCAAAAAAACTCATATATGTTTCCAAACACTTGTTGAAAACTTCAGTCTTAACATCAGTATTTGGATGATAGGTAGTGTTGAGATGAAATTGGGTTCCCTGTAGGTTGAACAATTCTTGCAAAAAAATGTTGGTGAAAGTGGAATCTCTGTTAGAAAAAATAGAATGAGGCATGACATGAAGCTTGAAGATATGACCCATAAAATGTTGAGCCACAATGGAGGTGGTAAATGGGTGTTTAAGAGAACACAAATGAGCATACCTGGAAAGATGATTAACTACCACCATAATGATTGACTTATTGCTCGATTTAGGTAAGCCAACAATGAAATCCATAGAGATATCACTCCAAACAGTGGGTGTAATCGAGAGTGATTGTAGTGTGCCTGGGGCTTTGATTGTTTCTCCCTTGTTGCATTGATAGACATCAAATTCCACCACAAAAGTAAGAATGTACTATTGTTACAGGAAAATCCCCCTACAGACAGGTGGATTCCCTCTTGGACCCTAAATCTCTAATATCAAGACATAAATGTACTAACTTTGGTCACTGACATCCCTTTAAACCTAGCTAAGCTAATCTATAGATAAGAGGAAGAAGATGTACCTTTTTAACGATGTTTGTCCTCACCTAGTCCAATATGAGATATGATCCCCAAGCTCTTCAACAAGTCCTGCAATCTAATCAAAGACAAAGCATGCTTCCTATTCTACTAGGATTAGTTTGAAACTAGATATATCCATTAAAGACAAGTTCAAGTAGGTATAAAAATTCTTGAAGGAAATAGGCCAAGCACATGTATTAATAAGAAATCAATAGAGATACTTACAGACCTTTGATGAAGCTACAACAACCTCTCCAAGCTCTCCTTATCCAACCCCTTGGTCAAATGATCAACAAAGAAAATGACTATGCTTCATTTATTATCTCGCTTATGAGATCATACGTTTGATGCCTTCAATGTTCCCTTTTCCTTATGAGATCATAAGTTAGGTATTTATCAATTTCTCCATCTCCTTCACCATGAGAAGGACTCCTTATATAATATTGGAGAGGCCTAACCACCTTAGAGATTCTTGGGATAGGTTGAGGATCTTTCTCCATCAGTTGTGGATCCTCCCTAAGATCTATCCTTGACCTCATATTCGAATCCAACTGATTTCAGAGATAAGGGGGATCTTCCCCTGATTTTCTCAACAACATAACACTCCTCTAGAATGGTGCACAAAGCGCTACAAAGCTCCCCCAAAGGAGGGCAAGGAGCGCTATAACTCCTTGATAGTGGGTAGGGGAGCACCTCCCTTCAAAATTCATTTTTAAGTGGTCTTCCTCAAGGAAAAGGCTTTGTACTCTTTGTCAAATGATTTCTCCTTCTTTAACCAGTCTTTGAGGATGTCTTCAAGTGTTCCTTATGATGTCGTTTGAGACACGACATAGGAAATATGACTGTATGATGTCTGCGACACTTGCGACACTTGTGGCCAGAATGTGACACTTGTGACACTTGTAATGATGACAATAGGTTATCATGGAAGTGAGTAACTTTGATGTGCAACATATTTCCCCCCAAAGTGCGAGGTTAGAAGATGGAAAATGATGAATGAAGTACTTTGTAGACTTTTTCAAGCAAGGGTATGGACTTAGAGAACCTGGTAGAAGTTGCATACAAGGATCAGAAAAATGTTATGATATGTTTCAAACCCAAAGAAAGCATACCTATGCTTGAGTGATAAATATTTTCAAGGTATGGTTTCCATTAGATACACCGCGGATCCATAATTATAAAAAGGTATAGCCACCAAAGATACAATGTGGATCTATACTTCCATGA
>SNQJ01S0219063.1:0-15254 GCA_010110895.2 Picea sitchensis
TCACCCATGCTTAGGCCTATTTTTTATGTATAAATAAGAATCTAGGCAATGTAGGAAGTAGTGATCGATCTATGTGATCAAAAGGCGAATGGCTAAATGCTTGATCTATGTGATTGAAGGATTGTAAGTGCTCTCTGCATACCGTGTGAGACTTGCAAAGCTACATGAAAGTAATTGTAAGAAGCCTTGGTACTTTACCCTAACTCGAAGAAGGAGGATCTGGCGGAGTGCGTGCAGATCTCCTGTCTTCTGCAGAGTAGGATTTTGATTCTATGTGCCTCTAAGAAGCTTGACAAATATAATAAAGAAGAAGAGTTGGTGGACATAGCCCCAGGGTGGGGGTGAACCATGTATATGATATGTTGCTCTGCTTTGTACAATGTGTTGATGTGTTTATGTCTTTACTTGCTAAGTGCTTTGATATAGATAGATAGATCTATTTATGATTTGTGCTAATGATGTATATCAATGTTAGATCTGACTTATGTGAAGATGCTTAGTGTTTGAATTTAATAAGATCTTATTTGTTTTGTCATGCTAAGTGTTGTTAGATGATAGATCTAGTTGAATACTGTGATGCTCTGTAGTTAGGGTTTAATTGTGTTGTAACTCAGAACTGGATATCGATGAATGTTAACTACTGAGTGCTCTGTCAAGTATTAGAATCACAGATCTGTGTCACAGCTAAAGTTGCAGACACTGGAGTCTTGCAACCACCCCTGCCTCTACCTCGGGTGAGACTTCATCTGCTTCACAGGTTTTGCCGAAAGGGTCGATAGTTAGGGTTTTGTTGGTGCATTGTTGTAGCGTTGAACCCTGGGTCTGCCCCTATGCCAACAAATGGTTTTGTTTCCGGGACTTAAACTGTGATTGCTGGTAACTGAGAAATAAGAAGCTTTGTGCGAAGATCCGACCTGAAATTGTGAAATATCTATGTGTAGATCTATCACTCTATTTCACAGTACTCTATTTGATTTGTGAAGCTCTATGCTAAAGAAAGAATTCTGATCTGAAGAAAAGAGGTAAGATATGCACGCTTTGTGCTCTGATAAAGGTAAGAATAGTGAAAAGTTCTATATCTAAAATCTTTGTACTCTGTAGAAGTAAGATAAGTGGAATTTTTGTTTCAAAAGTATGGATCTAGGTATGTTTGATAACATTTATCCTAGCTTGAAAACTAGGGCACTAATAGATGAAAGAAGATTTGATATGAATAGATCTTATAAGAATAATGAAAGATATGTTATACCTATGCATAGAGAGAATGTTTGGACTAACAAATGGATGCATGATCCTAGAAATAATTTTTTGCAGGTTAGCTACCATGATCCTAGCACGCAGTATAGGAAAAGTTGGGGATCATTTTAGAGAAAGAGAGTATTAACCGTTTGTTACAGTTGCAAAAGACCGTGCCATATTGCTAAGGAATGCCCTGGGAAAGGGTCTAGTTGTCTTTGTTGCAAAGCTATGGACCATGAAGTATTGGATTTCCCTAGAATGATTGCTAAGATTGAAGGAATGAACATGCGACAAGAAAACCCCAAGGTAGATCCAAAAACTAAGATTATGACAGAACCCCAGAAAGAATCAGAGAAAGTATTGCTACAGATGAAAGAAAACCTGAATGACCACTGGCATGTCATTTTATCAGAGGTCTTCAAAGAAAAAGAATGCCTTGAAGCAATAATAGGAGACTTCAACATTGAATTTGTTCTAGATGAGGAAACACAGGTGAATATCATGACATAAAGAACTTGGGAACTTTTAGGGAATCTTGTTATGACTCCTTCATTGGGAGGAATAGGGATATTTAGAGGAGAGCTGATAAAACTGTGTGGAAAGCTTACCCAGATATCTACGAATGCCAATGGAACTTCGACATAGGAAGATTTTGAGATTATTAAATTTACTGAGGACAAGGCACCATTTGCTATGTTACTAGGAAATCCCTGGATTGAAAGAGATTAGGCCAGGAGGAAGGAACAAGAAGCAAGAGTTAAAAGATTTCATGACTAGAAGGATCACACAGTTGATTGAAGAATAGAAGAACATATCGAAGCTATTTAACACTAGAGACTTGGATGTCAACATTTCAAGAACATTAGAGGACCCACAGAAGACTGAAGTACCTACTCCATATAAAGAAGAAGTATTACCCTTGAATCTTAGGAAAGAATCTCAATGATGCGAAGTAACTATGTCAAAAGAAGATAAGAGTCAGAATGGAAAAAGGAATACTGAGACGAAACTCACTGGGAAAAAGTCTAGAAAGCTAAGTAAGAAGAGAGCTAAGATTGAGAAGTTACAGAAGGTCTGAGAGGGAACTTCGCAAAAGGAAAATTTGCAAAATTGGAAGTTCGTTAGGATAACATAATAGCGTCAAATGGCACTTCGCCAGGACAAAGCAATATAGCCGTTGGGACCAATATAACCGTTCGGTCGACCCCCCCACCCCCTGAACGGGTAGAAAGGCATTTATGGTTCGCCACCAAACCGTTGGACTGCGCCATAATGGACATAATAGATTTA
Source organism: Picea sitchensis (assembly GCA_010110895.2). Taxonomy (NCBI): domain Eukaryota; kingdom Viridiplantae; phylum Streptophyta; class Pinopsida; order Pinales; family Pinaceae; genus Picea; species Picea sitchensis. The sequence continues at coordinate 2,530 of SNQJ01S0219063.1, forward strand.
ACGAAGGCTTCTCAATCATTGCAAGCAATCTATTGCCAAGTTATCTATTTATGCCATTGCGCCATGCACTGAGAACACTTTTGCTAATCATGAATCTGAGCCCGCAGATTTGTTGATTTTACATAATGATAATTGCGCTATTTCCCTCTATCCCATAGTAGTGTCTAAGTTACTCCTCGAACCCGAAGATTTCCAAACCCGAGCGTGTATGTCGGACAAATTCATTGCTACAGAGAAATTTTTCGAAGAAGTTCTGATCGACCTCATGACTGAAAGAGTCATGTCGATGTCTGCAGGTATACAAGCGTCATTGAAGAGAATGGTGCAAGCCTCTCCGTCGACTGCTCGTGGAGCCAGACCATCCCGACCATCAGCAAAAAAGTGGAACAAGCATAAAGACGACATCGCAAATGCAAAACTTATTCCAACCATATTTCCCGATTACATACCGCCTCTGGCTAGTGCGGTGAATCATGATAGTGTTCCAAGAGAATTCGAGTACACCATGGTCATTGCGTACCTCCCGAAGGGGATACGTGCAGTTTGGACATAGCAGGATAATATCACAACGTTGAAGTTCGATGACTTCAACCTCAGAGATCGCAAGATCTATGGTATGCTCGCCCCATACAAATACCTGACTAGGATAAAGGGAAAGAACTCAAATATAATCCCTCAGCAGTGGACTATGGACCTCGTGCAGTCCACCCTGTTGAATGTCATGAAGATACCACACTTTGGAAGGCACCAGGAGGTTAACGTGTGCATTAAGATCCTGCTGTCATGCTTCCATGGTGGCTATGTATGGCTAGACTTTCGTATTACAATTGATCCGACGTTGATCCATAGGATCACAGGGTTGAGTATGCAAGGACCTGACCCATAGGATTTCTATCCAGGAAAATCCACAGACCGCGTGCTAGCATAAAATATTAAGGACACATACGATGACATTGAGAAGGGAAAAAGAGGCTACAAGGTAGCTTCCATCCATAGTGGCATAGTACGCCTAACATGTCAACTGATAGCTATAAAGTTAGTAAGGAAGAACCAACCTACGTAGGTCATTGTCTTTGTCATTGACCTCGCAGGGAAGTGCACGAAAGGCCTACAAATGAACTAGGTGAATTACCTAGTTGATCCAGATGGATATTGGTGGCCACCCACCTTTTCCAACTGGCTCAAAACAATTTTTTGACAATTTTGGCAATTTACTATTTTTAGCAGTTTTAACTTCCGGGGCCATTTTGAGGGTCTAAATGAAGGTTTTTCGATATTGAGCTCCTCAATGATGGATAAAGGCATACTTGAGCCCCCAAAATGAATCTCCTCGATGATACCTTTCCAACGGGCTATCACATACCTAAAACAAAGATCGTATGCAAACGTTACGACCCCTGGAAGTTGATGTACTAACTTACCCAAACGGGGCCCACATGACTTTTGGTGCTTCATCTCCTAGGGTTAGGTTTTTGGATGTCTATGGTTTTTGGCATTTTTTCTTATTGTAAAAAGGCCTTCATATCCTCAGTGTAACCTTCTTCTTTTGAATGCGCATTGCCGTCACATCTCTTCTCAGAGATAAGCCACCACCATTCCAGCAAGCTTGTTTCCACTGCATTTTACAGTTTCAGCTTATTTCGTTATTGAATAGAAAACCAATTTTACTGTATCTCTGTTATTTCATGTTATGCACCTGTTAATAATCTGTATTCATTTCATTCTTCTCATAAAATCCGGATCAGTGGTATCAGAGCGGTCTGCTCCTTGTCGTCTTAATGCATGTCCCCAACAAGGTCGAAGTATAAAGAGTTGGGTCTCGAGCTTGTTTCTCTTGAGGAAAGAATCTCTTGCACACCCAAGTGACCTCCCATGGTAGGAGAAAAGAAATATGATGGGATAGGAGATCCTTTCAAACTGTTGATTGAGGAAGCCCTCACGCAACAGAGGAACGAGATGATGGATAGTTTCGTGCAAATCCTTCGGCGGCTACCAATAGGCGATGCATCTTCTTCGAATGGAGGCATCGCCTCTTTCAAGGTACAAATAAACTTCGATATTCCTATATTTGAAGGTCATATAGACGCATATTATGTAGACAAGTGGTTGAATCTACTAGAAGGGTATTTTTTTGTCCATAACTTTTCGAATAAAGAAAAGATTACTTTTGTACTCCTCAAAGCCAATCCCCATGTCAAAGATTGGTGGGAAACTTTCTGTGAGAAAAAGGAAACAGAGGAAACCTCATTATTTTCAGTCATGACCACCTAGGAATCCTTCAAGGATGCTATTAAGGAACAATACTACCATGTTGGAAGTTATGGCAACCTGTATACCAAATGGATCACACTGCGGCAAGAAAGAGACCAAACAATGTCAGATTTCACAAATATCTTCCATACCTTGCGCACCAAGTTGGGTATCAAATATTTAGAGTGACATCTAGTGCTCAAGTAGCATGGCGCTCTGCATAGATACATATAGAACGAAATGGAATTTCTAGACATCTCATCCTTGGGCACGGCCTACCGATATGCCGTCAAAATCGAGTAAAAGCTCAAACAAAAGACGCAACAATTTGGGCCTAGGAACCCCGCACAACAAAAGCCAGGAAAGGGTGGCCCCAACCCACCAAAAAAAGGGTAGAGAAAATATAGACAATATCAAGACAACCAGTCCAAGCCACAAGCAAAGAAGGACACCGAAAAGACAAAGAAAGATACTGGAAAGTGGTACGACTTCCATAAGATCCCTTGGCATAACACTGTTGACTTTCGCTCAAAGAAGTCGCTGGTGGCCGAAGTGAAAGCCTCTGAATCAGATGTAGATTATGACTCTAAGCTAGAACCAGAAAGGGGAAGACGAATCATTGACGCGGAACCCAGTGCCACCGTTGCTACCACCAAGCTCTAGCCTAGTGAACCAAACAAGCCAGAAGAAGGAGAGTGCCTCTTCCATTCATAGATGTGGGTAAAAGGCACCCCACTGCACTTCATCATTGATAGCGGTAGCCATAAGAACCTCATCTTAGCATAGGTCGTCAAGCGACTGTCCCTGCCAACAATGTCGCACCCACAACCGTACACCATTGGATGGCTTTGCTAAGGAAGCGATCTCTGTGTCATCCAATAGTGTCGACTGTCATATGACATCAAGCCCTTCAAAGACGAGGTATTGTGTGATGTTGCTAGTCTCAAAGTTTGTGATGTTCTTTTGGGCCAACCTTATTTATGGAAACATCATGCTATATATGAGTCTAGGCCTCATAGTGTTATTATTACTTTGAAGAAGAAATTGTACAAGATACCCGAGGCAATCCCACCTAGTACTATTTCCTTGATCTCTACTAAGCAATGCAGGAAGGTCATCTCTCATATGGGGAAGTTTGTCTTCTTCATGATTCTCTCTTAGAATAAGCGAAAGATCACAGCCACATCCAGGGTCTCTGTGGTCGACCTCTCTACACAGCAGAAGCAAGTAGATAAGTTCATGGAAGAATACTCATATATCTTCTCCTCACCTACAAGGGTACCTTTTCACTGCCAGGTCAAGCACCTCATCGATCTGACTCCCGGTGCACTGCTACCCAATGGGCCAGTCTATCGTCCCTCTTTGTTAGAGAATGAGGAGATCAAGCGACATATCCAAGAACTACTCCACAAGGGGCACATCCTCCCCAGCTCATCACCTTGCGGGAGCCTAATCATGCTGGTACAGAAGAAAGATGGAACCTGGCGACTCAGTATTGATTACCGGGCTCTGAATAAAATCACAGTCATAAACTAGTACCTGATTCCCCAAATTGATGACCTCCTTGATCAACTCACGAGGGCCAAATAATTCAGTAAGATTGATATGAAGTCTGGCTACCACCAGGTCTTGATAGAACAGACAGATGTATGGAAGACCACCTTCAAGTCAAAGGAAGGCCTTTTTGAATCGTTGGTCATGCCCTTTTGTTTGACAAATTCTCCAGCCACTTTCATGAGGATGATGGATGATATCCTGTGTCCATTCACCAATACTTTTGTAGTGGTGTATCTGGATGACATTCTAATTTACAACAAGAGTTGGGCCAAACACTTGCAGCATATTTAGTAGGTTTTGCACACCCTGTGGCAGCACAAGCTATATTCCAACTTGGAAAAATACTCCTTCATCATGGACAGGGTCTATTACCTAGGCTACATCATTGATCAACATGGAGTACATGTGCATCCATCCAAGATCCAAGTCATCCGTGACTGGCCAGCCCCAACAACACTCACTGAGCTTCAGAGCTTCTTGGGCTTTGCCAATTTCTACTGTAGGTTCGTGTTGGGTTTCTCCCATATTGCATGGGCCCTCAACCAAATAAACAAGGGTGGTGGTAAGGAAAAATTTGCGTGGGGCTGGTCCCAACAAAAAGCGTTCGATGATTTGAAGCAAGGCTTGTGCTCAACCCCAATACTTTCACTACCAGACCTGCAACATCCTTTTGAGATTGAGACAGATGCTTCAGACTATGTCGTGGGTTCCATTCTCACTCATCATGGCCACCTCGTGGCCTATCATAGTGATACACTGTCAGATACTGTCCGTAAGTACCCTACTTACGACAAAGAAATGTAATCCATTATGCAAGCATGCCTCCAGTGGAGACATTACATTCTTGGGAAGGAGACAGTCATCCACACTTATCATAAGCCACTGCAGTTCATGCAGACACAGGGAAAATTGTAGAATGATCGCCATCAAAAGTGGTCCACATACTTGTAGCAATTCCACCTCAACATCAAGTATAAAACAGGAAGAACCAATCGCATCGCTTATTGCCTCGGTGGATCACTAGTCGTGGCACTCACCACGGTCCTAGACTCATGTGGCCATGAGACATATGGATGGCCCCAACTCTATGAGACAGACCCTTTGCCACCACCTACCAAATGTTGGGTGCAAATGAAGTTGTCGATAATTTCCATCTTTAGGATGGGTTGTTGTGTCATATGGGCCATATCTGTGTTCCATCAAGTGAGCTAGTGAAGCTGATCTAGGAATCCCACTATAGTCGGGTGGTAGGACACTTCGGCATTGAAAAGATAGTGGAAATGCTGCAGAAACATTTCTACTGGCCAAAAATTCGACAGGAGGTCAGCAAATATATCAGGTCCTGCATTGCCTGCACTATTGCCAAACCGACCACTAGGAAACAGGGCCTGTACAACCCTCTTCCTAGTCCTGACAGGCCATGGGAATCCATCTCAATGGACTACATGTTGGGCCTCCCATCCACCAAGCGGGGAAATGACTATGTTTTTGTGGTTGTTGATCACTTTTCTAAGATGGCGATTCTAGTTGCATGCAAGAAGAGCATCACAGCAGAGGCCACTACCAAGCTCTTCTTTGAATGAGTCTGGTTACATTTTGGAATCCCACAAACCATTGTTTCATATCAGGATAGTCGATTTCTTAGCACACTCTAGTCGAGCCTCTAGTCACTACTGGACACCAAGCTCACCAAATCCACGGACTTCCACCCCCAGAAAGATGGCCAAACCGAGGTTGTAAATTGAATGATTGTGCATATCCTTTGCATGTATAATTCAAAGAACCCTCACACATGGGATGAGGTCCTTCCCTATGTCCAACATAGCTACAACTGAGCCCTGCATAGCTCAACCGACCATAGCCCCTTTCAAGTGGGGTTAGGATTCCAACCATTGGGACCCATAAATGTTTCACTTCCCCTTGCAGTCACCTCGACCAACTCATCTCCTACTCCAACTGATGCTGACAAAGCCACCCAGTTCATTGAGCGGATCTAGCACATCCACCAACAGGTTTAGGATATCCTACAGAAGTCCAATGACAAGTACAAACAACACCATGATCAACATCAGGTGCCGCATAAGTTTCAGGTGGGCGACAAAGTTTGGTTGCAATTGCAGAAAGAACGCCTTACAGGATCCCATCAGAACCTTCTCCGACTCTGTTATGGGTCGTACACTATCTCCAAGGCCATGGGGGATAATTCTTTTGAGCTCAACATTCCTCCTTTCCTTGGTCTGCACCCAGTGTTCAACGTGGATATCCTTCACCCTTATTTCCCACCATTATTGGACACCTCAGAAGTAGCAGAACAACTGACACCAATAGAGCTCAACCCTGACTTCCTACAACAGGAATCCAATGATCAGATTGTGGAAAAACATATCAAGAGCACTCAACAAAAAAGGATCTAGCTTTATTGAGTCGTCAAAGAAGGGCAACTCCTGCACCAAGACAAGTGGCTCACCCGGGGGGCCAAATTCAACAAAAATTTCCTCATATGATGGGGGACCTCAACGCAATGGATACCATTGCTTCCTAAGGAGGGAGGATTGATCCAGATGGACATCGGTGGCCACCCACCTTTTCCAACTCACTGAAAATAGTTTTCTGACAATTTTGGCAATTTACTATTTTTAGCAGTTTTAACTTTCGGGGCCATTTTGAGGGCCTAAATGAAGGTTTTTCGGGATCGAGCTCATCAATGATATCCAAAGGCATAATTGAGCCCCAAAAATGAATCTCCTTGATGATACCTTTCCAACAGGCTTTCACATGCCTAAAATGGAGATCGTGTGCAAAAGTTACGACCCCGAGAAGTTGATGTACTAACTTACCCAAATGGGGCCCACATGACTTTTGGCACTTCATCTCCTAGGGTTAGGTTTTTGTATGTCTAGGGTTTTTGGCATTCTTTCTTATTGTAAAAATTCCTTCAGAGCCTCATTGTAACCTTCTTCTTGCGAATGCGCACTGTCGTCACATATCTTCTCAGAGATAAGCCTACACCATTCCAACAAGCTTGTTTTCATTGCATTTTATAGTGTCAACTTATTTCGTTATTGAATAGAAAACTAGTTTTACTATATCTCTGTTATTTCTTGTTAAGCACCTGTTAATAATCTGTATTCATTTCATTCTGCTCATAAAATCCGGATCACTAGTTAATCAGTTGGAACTACATTGTGATGCAGACCCCCAGCCCTCAGGCCGAGATCCGCTCAGGATCGTTCTAAATCTTCCTTCCTGAGTCTGATTGACTCTTGATTTTCCCCACAAGGAATCCCTCACACACTCGATGGTGTATCCACAGGTCCTTATGAGTATGCCCCGTGTGATCAAACACCAAGCATCCCTCAAATCTCCTGACCTCAATAATATGATCGCGCCCTTTTCCAGATCAAAATTCTAGGTTTCGCGATATTACAATTCCTGTTGTAGAGAGTTCTTGTCTCTACAACCTCTGAAACACGAAATTTTGAATTCCGATGCGTTTAGAAAAGGTTGGCTTCCCAATGGGATTTTCACTTCATCGGGGTTTCAGACTTCGCGACTTCACGAATCCGGATGCAAGGCTCCCAGCCCTTCGACCTCCAAAACCCTGAAACGGTCAACAAGGTTTGACTCCACCTATTTGACGAAGACATGCCACCTCTCCACTCAAATTATTTCTATCTCTGATGTGGAATCTCACCATCTGTCCTTCTTCCTGGCTTTCGGGACTTGAACAAGCCTCCGACTACCATCCCCCTAACACTTCGAAATCCCGAATTCCGAAATCCTTCACTTAACAATTATTTTTCATGATTTAGGAGTTAGAATGACCATGGATTTGGCTTACACTCCGAACTTATGAACTCTGAATCCCCAAAATCATATGATGGCTCTAAATAGATCACGATCAACGGTCCACATTGATTCTTGATACCAAAGTGATGGGTTCATCCACCTTATACACCTTGAAACTTTTCTGGATCCTACGGTCCTCACGACTTCGCGAGCTCTCTTCAGAGAATTTCAACCACTCGTTCCCTCCTTGACAACTTCTGTAAAATTAACCAGTGTTCTCCCACTGGGACTTAACTTCTGCGAGATGTTTTCAATATCCGTCTCCCTTTGAGTACTTTCGAAGGTGCTGACTCTCTTGAGTTTTCACTTGCAACTCAAGTCTCGAAAGGACTCCTGCGCGCACTCCTTGCATAAATATTTCAAATACTTCTAAGTATTTGACTCTTCGACTTTGTGCACCCTTTGCAACAGTAGTCCCTCACCTTTCAACCTTAGTTGATAATTTTAAGGTCTTGACTAGCCCGTGCACACCTTGCATGGCTTCTGTGCTCCACCTACACTTCTACTGGAATGAAAACAACAGTATCCTTCCTGAGCTTTCTAAGGTAAAACTTAGAACCCTTGTCAATGCACACCTCGCGGATGTTTCACTACACTCCTTCCAGGAACTTCTCTTACTCAGGAAGAGAAACAATTGAAACTCATTGTCTCTCTCTCTCTCAGACTTCAGACATTCAGCATGAAATCATACATTCAACACAGTATTTAAAGCAAATGCATAATAGAGAGAATAAAACAACTGTAAGAATACCATTCACTAGGTATAAATAGAAAACATCATAACACCATGAAATCTGACTCAAAGCTCCCGTACATGGGTTCTTCTTTTCAACTCTCTGCTACAGCTCTCCTCTTTTGTGCTATGCTAATGTTACAACCATTACTATGATACAAAGGCGAGGGTGTCTATATCCATTTTCCCTCCTACTCTTCTAAACTGTCTAATCTATTAATTCAAACCTACCTGCTTTCATTAACTGGGCTTAAATGCCTTTTACATTGACAGATGAGAGAAAATCATTCACCATCTATTTACAATAGCCAGATATAAATGCAAGTACACTTCTAGCTACTACATTAATATCCGCTTCTTAATCTTTCAAAAATATTTCAAAATGTGCAAAACGTTTGCTGCGCTTTTCCCAGTTGTCTTCCGCCTTCATGCTTGCTTGGATAGCTTCTTACGATGCTCCTGCATCAGACTGTCGAGAAGTAAAATATCAGGGTTATGAATTTCATTTCATCTGGCTCCTGATCCTCATCGCCTTCGTTTCCTGGGAGATGCATGAAAGGTGCAAACTTACCGAATATAGAACCGTTCGAACCACTTGCTGCAAAGTTCGCTACCCTGTGGTATTCAAGTGATATGAATAAACAGTGGCAGTCGAATTCTTTTTTTCAAACATACTACCTCCAGCTAAAGAGAGCCATCAAATCCGAGCCTCGCATGAATCCAATCACCTTACAAAGTTTTTGACCCCTGATGAAGTTCAACACAGATCAACACTTCATCTACATTACAACACGAGCAGATGAACATAAAGAGAAGCTCCAGTCATATTATAAGATTATATAAGAAGACCTTGAAAAAATCACTAAGTAATGGTCCGCTGACCTCCTTATCCCCGCCAACCTAGCAGATATTTCTAACCTTGACAGCCCAGAGGACACTCAGAAAGAACAGAACATACCCAAAACAAAGAAGACTGAAGAGGTCCATGATTTAAACAACGCCTAAGGAAAGACTGCTTCGGTGTCACCTGACTGAGGGGGTGATGAAAAAGTAGAAACCGAACAGAATCTAGGCGAAGTAACACCACCCAGAGATGAGGTTGATCCACTAAAGAAGAGGAAGGTTTATTCCCCGAAACCTTCTTCCCGGAAGAAATCAAAATCCTCCATGACCAAGATGCAGACTAACCTCACTTCTGATGATTTTGACTTCATTATAGTAGCCCTGAACGATGGTTCACTGGAAATAGAAGAGAAACAATAAGCCAAGCAGGAATAAATGTATGATATAATTGAAATCAAACTACGAGGGGTACAACAGGCCCTTCAGTCCAACCGCCCAGTCTCCACCGCGCCCCTGCCATTGGGAGAACCAGAGTTGGGAGATGAGCTAGCCCAACTCCATCGACTAGCTGATACCGTCCAAGCTCACCTTCGACGAGAACAATAAGAAACAAAACAAGCCACCCAAGCCTTGAAGCAAGTGCAAGGAGTACCTGTAGAGAAGCACCGAGCTACATAATAGAAAAAGATTTCTCTCCAAGAAAAATTTGATGAAGAAAAAGCACAGATATAGCAAGGAAAAGAACAATTGCTTGTGGAGAAACTTGAAGTGAAAGAAGTGGTCAGAAGAGCACTTCCCTCTGTGACAGTCGTAGAAATAAAGGCAGAGGATCAAGTCATGCAGCCAGTAGAGCAGCTCGCAGAAGCTATCCAGTAGCTACAACAACGCATAGCAGACTTAGAGCTGTGCGCAGTGTCCGACACCCCACAGGATGTGTTGGAAGGTTTACAGTTGGGAGTAAGATTGTCATTGATGGCAAGAACAATGATGGAAAAGATCAGCATGATCAACAACACAGTGATAATAAAAGAGTAAAATCCATTTTAGAATTTCAGATACCAAGAGTTGAAGTGTCGAAACACTTCACCACCGAAGTGGCGAAATCGCAAAGTGACGAAATCGCAAGGTGGACGAAATCGTGAAGTGGTGAAATCATGAGAAGATCTAGGCCATAGGATTTGGGGTATCTACGAAGGCTCAATAGTTGTTAGATATGGTGAAGCTGCAAGGCAGATAAGTCCAAGAGTCATCCAACTCCCCAAAACTATGAAGGAATCCTGGCCGTCCATCAGGGATAGTCATGGACCATTGATCAAGAGGATGCGTGGTGGAAGATCATCATGTCGCTGACTAGAAAGTCAAAGGAACGGGGTTCCCTAACTTCTCGAATTTGAGATATGCGAAATTACGAAATAATCTCAACCGTTAGATTGAGGCCAAATATAGACCATTGATCAGGAACAACGAAGGCTCATGGAGTTGCGAAGTCTCGATAAAATATTGACCGTTGATCCAAGAGGAACGCATGGAAGAAGATCAGGGCATGTCAAAGCTCCATCTCGGAGTTTCGCGTATCACGACCTGGAGTGACGAGAACCTCCATCATAGGAATCGTGAGATGCGAACTCACGATAAGATCTATACCGTCAGATCACCAAGGGTTTTGGACTGTTCATCTAAGCTCCATCTCAGAGCTTCGCCTATCGCGACTTGGAGTGACAAGAACCTCCATCCAAGGAATTGCGAGATGCGAATTCACGATAAGATCTGGACCCTCAATTCACCAAGAACGTGGACCATCGATCTGAGTTCCATCTCAGAGTTTTGCCTATCGCGACTTGGAGTGACGAGAACCTCCATCTAAGGAACAGCGAGATGCGAGATCGCGATAAGATCTGGACCATCGGATCTATGGATATTTCAACCGTCGATCAGACTCGATGAAGTTTATAAACTCGCAAAATATGAAGCGCCTTTTTGGCATAGCCTGTGGTCACCGCTGGTGGTCACGAGAAGGAAAGGATTCAGTTCAGATAAGCTCCATTTTGGGGTTTCGAGGATCGCAAATTGGAGAGTCGAGATGCCTCATCTCTAGATTCACGAAATTCGAAATCATGAAAGTGCTTTATGCATATTCACATGGTATCAGCTGGTGGTCACACCATCGAAGAGATGAAGAGAAGAGTACGTGCAGACAAGATTCTTTACGGCGTTTCGGGGATCGTGACTTGGAAAGTCGAGAAACTTCACAACATAATTAACGAAAAGGGGAAATGAGAAATCATGAAAAGCATGTTATGAACAAGCACTTGGTCATAGCCATGGTCATATAAAGGAAGGAACTAGCACAAAAAATCTCTGTTTCGGAGTTTCGGAACTCGTGACATGGAGACTCAAGATGTCTCATCGCAGAATCTCCGAATTGCGAAAGTGAGAAACAGGTAAATAATGCAAGAACTCATCAGAGTTGATCCAATGATGGAGGTGAACATGAGCACGATCAGATGGCTAATGTTGATCCTCACAGTGTAACTGCTAGAAACCATTGATGGTTTCTACCAGAGGATGTGAAGAGACTTCTGTGTGATTTCCAAAGGAGCTAAAGAGTTACATGGAATCTTCCAAAGGAATGAAGACAATTCATGGAGGAAATTGATAGCTGGATGAGGGTTGGAGCTCGTATCTAAAACAGAAAGAATGATCTCGACTGTAACAGAGAAGATGAAGAGTCTCAACTGCCAAAGAGAAAAAGGAATCTCGGCATAACACCTAGTGATGATAGACACAGGGGTTGAACTACCAGAGAAGCTGAAGAGTCGTGATGATGATCACTTAGAGCACTTGAGATGTGGAGGATATTGGCACGGTATGAGCATGCAAAGGAATGGTGAATATTGCATGCACAAGATGCACAGAAGCTATATATACATGGTATAGAGAAGAGATGTTGTTGATGTTGGAGTTGTTGTGGTTGTTGTTGTTGAATGTGATTCATGCGTGAAGGAGGAGGGAAGTGCAGCAGCTGAATTGAACAGAAGAGGAAATGTGCAGTGAATGAACATGGTGCACAGAGAATAAAAGGAAGAAGAACAGACAACACAAGTCAGGTGTGCATGAAAGCAGTGAGGCAGATAGAGCAACGAAATGCAGTAGAACAGTGATGAGACTGGTAAGCTGTTATTGAACACTATATCACTATAATAGGTTTCAGTATTTCATATTCATAATCTAGGGTGGTAGGGAGGTGCTAGGGAGGACTGTTTTCCTCAGAGGTTCAAGTGGGTGCTTGAACACAGGGAGTTGTAGCTTCCTTCTAGTCGGTGCTAGAGAAACCAGGGAGTTGGTGCTTCCTTCTAGTTGGTGCTAGAGAAACCAGGGAGTTGGTGCTTCCTTCTAGTGGGTGCTATAGAAAAACAAAGAGTTGGTGCTCTCAACAAGTTGCATCTTGCAAAACAGAGGTTGTAGCCTCACAATGAGTTGGTGATTATATGTA